>OU426995.1:9488927-9728927 GCA_911387935.1 Dolichovespula saxonica | reverse complement strand
AAAAGGATAAGAATTTTAATGATACTTGAGTTTTCTCGGCTTGGCTATCGTAAGCGAATCGGAAATGGAATGGGAGAAAGGATCTCGAGAGCAACGTGGATCAGTTTTTTTTTCTTTTTATTTTTTTTTTTTTTTTTTTTTTTTTCTTTCTAAGGAACTTTACCCAGTGACCTTGGACGAGAATTTCACGCTGACCCATCCCAAATTATTGATTTTGCGCGAAATTTGGTCGTGGAGAAGAACTGATTCGTCGTCATCGTCGTCGTCATTTTCGTCATAGTCGTCATTCGTTCCCGTCATTTTCTTTTATACCTTACTACTCTCTCGATCGCGAGGCACCTGCAAAATTCGCGGTCACGCGTGAGGGAACCCAAGCCTTTCTGGGAATCGTGAGAAAGAATTCGCGAGCGGACACGAATGGGAGATTGAGAGAGAGAGAGAGAGAGAGAGAGAGAGAGAGAGAGAGAGAGAGAGAGAGAGAGAAAAGACATTCTCTCGCAGTGCTCGCCGTTCCCAACAACGAGTGCACTCACGACCCTAATAATTTCTATGCGAAGTTAACCCCTTTCATTTTTAGAATTTTCCAACGACAAAAGAGTCGACCGTTCTTTCGACGAAATATATCGACCTTTTATAATAATATGAAGCTTGTACATTATAATGGTTGTTCGTTCGGTATGATAAAAAAAAATTAAATAAATAAATAAATAAATAAATAAATAATTCATTATTATAACAGTAATATTATAGTTCGGGCATACGTGAACGTAAGAGAAGGTAATTTTTTGGAAAAATTAAAATGGAAATGTATTTCTTTGTTGGTATTGTTGGTAAAAGAAATGTCGATTTTTCGATAAAATTGACGGGTCGCATTAAATCTAATTGCAAAATTTGTGTGTGGTGCGTGTGCGTGTAACTTTAGAATTTTTTAAGAGGGAACAGGGACACACTCTCTCTCTCTCTCTCTCTCTCTCTCTCTCTCTCCCTCTTTTTTTTGTCTTCCTTTTTAAATTCCAAACATGGAAAATCAATTTCATACTGATATATGTCAGTGTTATGTTCCAAGCCGTGCTTGTTATAACGCTTAAAACCATCTAGTCGAGTTTAGAGGTTTGAAAAAGAAGGAAAAAAAAAAAAAAAAAAAAAGAAAAAAGGGTAAAAGATAAAATGCGACGTGTGATGAACACAGCCAGGATCACATCGCGATGCGGGGTTATACAAATCATTTCACGATCAACGACGAACCCGCAGATAAGTGATGCCACGACGAGACGTGGACGACGCGAAAAAAAAAAAAGAAAAAGAAAAGAAAAAAAAAAAAGGAAAAAGAAAAAAAAAATTTACTTTCTTCTCCGTCCACCTATCCCCCTCCTCTCCCCGTCCCACACCCCATCCCTCCTCCAGCCGGTCGTTCTAACCCTTCGGTTCCTCTTTTTAAAAAATACAGCGAGTAGGAAAGAATCTTAAAGGGATAGGTTCGAAGGTACTCTCTCGATCTTCAACGTAGTGGCATAAATCACATACTCGAAGAAAAAGGATCCTTGAAAAAGATCAAGGGTTGTGGTACTGGGAAAAAAAAAAAAAAAAAAAAGATCTTTAAAAATTAACACGGAGAGAGAGGAGAGGGAGAAAGGGAGAGGGAGAGGGAGAGGGAGAAAGAGGAATATACGGGAAGAAAGAATGCGAGGACAAGGAGATGGAAAGGAGTGTGTCGCTCGTACAATATTCGAGGTGAAGAACTGTCGAGAGAAAGAAACCCCCTCCCCCTCCCTGGCAACCCGTGTGCAACATCGTAGCGGGTTCTCCATCCGTGCATTCGTCCGTGCATTCGTCCGTGCATTCGTGCGTGCATTCATGCGTGCATTCGTTCGTACACACACACACACACACACACACACACACACACACACACATATATCTATGTATGTATGTATGTATGTATATATGTATATATGTGTGCACGCACTCAGGATATATGTATAACTGCGTAGGAACGTATTGGAGGGCGGGGGGGGGGAGGGATCGAAGAAACAGGGAACGTATACATATTTAGCATATACATATTCGCATATCGTCCTAAAAGCCAAGCCTCTTTCTTGGAACGTCCAATACACGCCACACACACACACACACACACACACACAAAATCTCTCTGCATCTTCTTAGAGAGACACCACCACCTTCGGAACTCCACACACAACACAACAGTCCCGATTTGACATTGTGATGCAAATCTCTAACGGATTCGAACGCAACTTTTTTCTTCTTCCTCTTCTTCTTCTTCTTTCTCTTTTTATTCTTCTCATTCTTCTTATTCTTCTTCTTTTTCTATTTTATCCATGCGATTCTATTCTTGGTTACATGCCAAATCTCAATTTACGTGCCTACGTACATCTGACCTAACGAAACCAATCCAAACGTAATGATAACTTCGTCGTTTAAATACGTCTCTATAAAAAAATTATAACGAAAATGGCGTGATCATCGAATATCATGGAAGATCGTATCGCGTTGTGATACATCGAAAATGTGATTTGCTGCCTTGTTAAACCCCTTCATTATCGAAACGTTTGGAATGATATAAAGATAACAATTTTTCAATTAAAAAAAGAAATTCCTATACGGGGCTATCTGTACGTACATCGGCTACTTGGTTAAACCTCTGAATATACGAGTAGTATAGTATGAAATATTATAATATGTGTAGTATGGTATAAAATAATACAGTATGAAAGAATTGTTAACGAATAGAATCGAAAGGAAGCTTTTACGAACGCACATTCAAAAAAAAAAAAAAAAAAATTTATCGATACGGAAGAACGACATTTGAAGCATCTTGTATCGATTGAATAATAACGAATAAACTGTTGGTTGTTAGATTTAATTAAAAAAAAAAAAAAAAAAAGAAAAAAAAAAGAACATACAGACATATCGTAAAGGTAAAAACGCTACGTTAATATCGACGATAACACTGACACGTCGTATTTAAAAATATGCACGTACTTATTTATCGTAGGGGTTATTAAATAACTTCTCGTATAAAATAATTCGATACAAACGAGTTCATAACCGCAGCGACATTTGCAATCGGTGGAAGAAACTTTAACCAAATATTTTTTAACGCTTCACGAATGTCTTCTAATAAAAAAAAAAAAAAAGAAGAGGCGACGTGCCAGCTACGAGATGGTGTTATTTACAATTTTTACATTTCTTTTCTTTTAAAAAATAAAAAATAAAAAAAGAAAAAAAAAGAAAAGAGAAAAGAACGGAGAAGCAAATAAAAGAGTTGAGAAGAAGAAGAGGAAGAAGAAGAAAAAAATAGAAAGGAGAAAAAAGATAAAATAGAAATAAGATAATAAAGAATGAAAGAAAGAAAGAAAGAAAGAAAGAAAGAAAGAAAGAAAGAAAGAAAGAAAGAAAGAGGAATAAAAAATGTTATCGGTTTGGTGGATGGTAAAAGGAAAGTGGTTGGTGACCAATGTTAGAGCTCGAATCATCCTCCTCGAATCATCCACGTATGGATCCTTTTTTTATGCTCTTGTAGAACGTCCATGTATGCGTGTGTACGTGGTATTCTCTCTCTCTCTCTCTCTGTCTCTCTCTCTCTCTCTCTCTCTCTCGGATTAATATTTGAATAAGACGCGTAGGTGCGACCTGGTCGAATCAACGGACTATAGTCGAACGACAAAGACGAGAGGAGACATCACGTACGACAGATTACGGCTCGCAGTGAGGAATCTCGTTTTACGAGCACTCATACGAATGTATAACTAATCGCGTTACGAGCCAATCCTTTTTTTCTTTTTTCTTTTTTTTTTTTTTTTCATCTTTCTCCACCCTCCACCCTCTTCTATGTATCATTTATATTACGTACAATACAATAAAACGAATTTCCTCGTGTCTCTGCATATGTAAAAAAAAAAAAAAAATAGAAAAAAAATCAAAGAAATACGTGTTATAAACCGAATAAAACATTGCGTGTGCATGTGCGTGTGTGTGTCTTTTATTAACATTATATTAATTTTATTAAACATTATATTAATTTTCTCGGAGAAATATAAAAGAAAATAAAAGAAAAAAGAAACAAAAAGAAAAACGAAAAAGAGATGAACGAGTTTAGAACACTTTTACTCTTATATCGCGTAAAACGCAACATTGCGTGCGAATGCAATTCGAATAAGTTGCAAATGCGATGTATGCATAAAAAGTAAGATGCATCGAAGGTAACGGACCCGTACGATCCGACTACCCGCTGACTCGAAACCCTATCGATCGATCGGATGGATCGATGGATCGTTGATCGAGAGGGAATGAGAGAGAGAGAGAGAGAGAGAGAGACCATCTGGCACGGATAGCTGCAATATCATCACACAGGATTTATCTACTACTGACTTGCTCTCTTGATCGGCTTCGAGATACATGTGGCAGCTACTATCACGTATAACTTGTTACATATACCAATTATAGGATCCCTAATTGATATTCAAGGTTGCCTTGAAGAAAATTCTAACGAAAAAAGCCTTCGGTATGTTTGTTCGAATTCAAAGAAAAAAAAAAAAAAAAAAAAAAAAAGAGAGAAATAAAATATAATAAAACGAATAAACGGAATAATAAAAATTAGACGTAAATGAATTTACGTAGGCTCAACCTGCGAAGTTTATTCTTATTCGAGTTTATACGAACACCTAAGCTCGAGAGAAAGGGCCTTGGATTACGGAAGAACCCTTTTTGCGCGTTTACATGCTTTTGCATGGTGGACGACGACTCGTGTTAAAACATGCGTACACCCAAATGTACATTGAGCCTCGACCAAGATAAGATTATTTCCAATAGGGCCCAACGGGTGAACATGCACGAGGTGCGAGAGATAAAACTTGAGAAAAAGAGAGAGAGAGAGAGAGAGAGAGAGAGAGAGAGTGTGTGTATTTGTAGATGTACGAAGAGAAAAGATGGTGGAGGGCCGTTAAAAGATGATCGAGAGAAAGTCTCGTCAATCTTCGTCTCATCCAAGTTCTCTCGACAGAAGAAAAAAAAAGAAAATAAAAAAGAAAAAGAAAGAAAAGGTAAGAAAGAAAGATCGGTCTTCGATCTTTTACGCGAGAATTGCCGGAAAGTAGATTACGATTGTGATTGATTATTTTGTTAACGATTATTATTACTTCGGCGGCCAATCTAATAATGATGAAATTGTTAATGAAGCAATCATCTTTGAAATTAATTATTATTGCGATAATAAGTATTCGTAAAGTAAAAGTTACGTTATATAATCTAGATTATAATACATACATACATACATACATACATACATACATACATACATACATACATAAATACATACATACATATATATAATTATATTCGCATTCCGTACGATCTTTGTTGCAAAGATAAAACATAAAATTCGAGATTGATGTTTATAGGTATTTACACACACACACATACACACACACAAAAGAACGACTTACCTACGTAAATCGCATATCAATAAGGCATTAGATCAAATATTATTTCATTTCTTTCAAAAAAAAAAAAAAAAATATCAATAAAACTTTTCCATCGGTTGATCATTTAATACATCGATTGATCTGTCCTCGCAAGTGTTACATATACATACAAATATATCTCGTGTGTAACGTGAAATCTAACTCTGTATAACGAAAGAATGTTTTCTTTTTTTTTTTTTTTTTCCCCAAGAAAACCTTTGCACGAAACGTTCTCTACCACATAAAATGAGTTTAATATGAGAGACTATTACTTTCGGATATATTTTCCAACTTTCTATTTTAGTTTCCGCAATATAATACGCTCGTGGTTTTTTTTCATCCTCGCATCGCATGTAATCACGTTTATTTCCCGTTAATAAATATATATACATATATACATACATATATACATATAAATGAATAAATACACCATAGTTCATGACCTTTGAGTTTATCAGTTTGCGTTAAATTTCATTGGAACGTGATTTAATCCTTGGGACAGAAATCAAATATACGTCTGATCACGGTCAACGCAAGAATGTTTATATATATAAACCGTGTCTCATCCGTTGGATTTTCAAATATTACATTCGTAAAATTATTTTTGATTCGACGGACAAACAATTCTCGAATGCGTATAAACATTCGTTTAAACTCACAACGATAATATAACGGTTATGTCGATCGAGAAGTAATTCTCGATCGGTTTTCTTTTGTTTTTTTTTTTTTTCTTTTTTTTTTACCAACGTACAAGAAGAAATACCATTGAAAAGGATTTAAAGTAGAGAAATAAGTAATATGCTTCTCGCTAAAGGTCGAACCGACGAAACTTTCGTTCTCTCTCTCTCTCTCTCTCTCTCTCTCTCTCTCTCTCTCTCTCTCTCTCTCTCTCTCTCTCTCTCTCTCTCTCTCTCGAATAGACAGATTCCTTCGCAAACGTTTCCAGGAAGGTTGCGGAGATACGTCGAAGAAAAAGTCGTCGCAATAAGTTTTCCATCGCGAATTCGTGTTTAACGATTCGACCGAACGGAAAGGAACGGTACGTCGAGATTAGTAGGATTTCGCGATGGAGAGAGAAGGGAAAAAAAACGAAAAAAAAAAAAAGAAAAAAAGAAAATGAAAAAAAAAGAAAGGGGAGAGGGGGGGGAAAAAAAGTTGAACGGTAAAAAGGAGAGTAGTAGTAGCTCGGAGGAGTCGTCGTGTTTCTCACCTCTTTCATACCGTCGAGCCTGCCGAGACTCTTGGTGCCACGGAGCGGTGGAAAGGCGACGTCCTGCCAGCCGACGGCGACGTCCTGCCCCCCGCCTGAAAACCCAACCGGCTGTGATCCAGCAGCAGCGCCGCTACCGGTCGTCGGACCATCGTTGTTGTTCAATCCCCTCGACCTGCTCTTGCTTTTACGTTTATCCAACAAATGTTTGGCTCTAGATTTTCTAGCCGGTGCAGCAGAATCGACATCCTCGGGATCGCTCTGTACTTCCCACCTCGAGGGCGATTTAAAGCGACGTCTCGGACTTGTCGGTGAGGTCACGGGTGAGGTCAGCCTCTGCACGAGGCTACCGAACATGGTCATCGTTCGACCTTCGAGGACCTTGCTCGGGAATCCAAACGATCTTTCTCTCACACACACACACTCTCTCTCTCTCTCCTTCTGTCTGTCTATTTCTCTTTCTCTCTCTCTCTCTCTCACTCTCGTCCCCTCTCTTGCTAGACCAATTACACACTCTCTCTCTCTCTCTCTCTCTCTCTCTTTCTTTCTCTCTACGTCTGTCTCTTTCTTCCGCTCTTCTTTTTTTGTTCCTACTTGACTATGTCAGAAAAGCAATGGAGGCATTTCAACGAGGACGACGATTATCTTATCCTCGAATGTTTTTCCGGTAGCACATCCATACCGTGTACCATCGCACGTTGAAAGAAAGACGAAACATTCACACCAACACCAACAACATCGTCGTCGTCGTCGTCGTCGTCGTCGTCTTCGTCATTGTCGTCATCATCATCGTCATCATCATTATCATCGTCGTCGTCATCATCATCATTATCATCATCTCACTCGTCGAACGATTGTCGGCGACCTGTTGCGCACAAGACGACGCGTACAACACACACGCGAAAATAAACGGAGAAATCAAACAAATTTCTACTCGAATTTGTATTTACCCCAGGCCTCGGCAACGTATACCCTTTTGACCCCCCCTCTCTCACTCTCTCTCTCTCTCTCCCTCTTACATGCGAACAAATAATATCGATGCGAGAACGAAACGAATGAAAAAAAAAAAAAAAGGAAATAAATAAATAAAATAAGAAAAAAGAACTTCTAAACGTTGTACGGTGGCGTGTGCGAAGATCAAGAGATATTTTTGAATTTATTAAAAGAAAACACGAAAGTACCAACGAGTAACGTGGTCGGAGCCGAACTGCTCGCGCAAACACTGCGCGCTACTCGACCGGTTGGCCTCGCTTAGCCGAACTATTCCGAATGTCGGCGGCTCTCGCCGATTATACCCGAATCGACCGTACCCGAGCCGATCGTTCCCGAGTACCCTCGATCTTCTCCGCCTCGTCCCGTCGTTACCATGGCGATCAGGACTTACTTCGCCTCGGGGGTTTCGCGCTCAGGCGCGCCAAACTTTTTGCGATTGCGTGCGCGTGCGCGTGCGCAAGTGAGGCTGTTACCCTCTCACATTCGCGAGAAAAGATTCCCTCCTCCTTCGGTCAACGAATAATCGATCCGGATACCTTCGACTTATCCAAATGATATATCATTTCTTCTTTTTCTTTTCCTTTTCTCTCTCTCTCTCTCTCTCTCTCTCTTTCTCTCTCTCTCTCTCAATTTATAACGCCACTCGTTTGTTAAACGATCGAAATCGATAAATCGAGATCTCTCATATCGATTAATTGAAAGAAAGCGAATCTCTACGAGGTTTTTATTTCTCGAACGCAATAGGAAAGTTACACGGTCTTCTAAATGAAGAGGCGCAAAACGAAATGAAGAGATTCTAAAATAAATAAAAATAAATAAATAAATAAATAAATATAAGTAAAGTTAACAGTCAAAATAGCAAAGGAAAAAAGAAAGTAAAGATACGTATTTGCGTCTTTGATTATCGGACGATGTAAATTACAGCGATGCGCCGTAAAGCATTGATGCATTTTGTGTATCTTGCCAGATTCAATCGTACGATATATGTCTTCACATCGTAAGGGTTCAACGGCTGAATCCGGCTGATCGAATAAAGTGCGTCGTTGGTTCTATCGTAAAAAAAAAAAAAAAAAAAAAAAAAAGAAATTAATAACTCACCGGTAGTAGGAGCAAAGACAATGGCGAATGTCTCGCGGCAGCTTGTCTCAAAGTAAGAAAATGTAACAGGGTGTCCTCGGAAGCTTTTAGTTCCTCCAAGGTTCTTCTAGCCTCGCTGTAGCTCTCCAAATATTCCCAATATGACTTCCAGAATGAATTTGGAAATAAATCGCCTATTAACAAATCGAACGTCTTTAATATCGTTCAATGAAATTTTAAATGGTAATAAATATCGTTATTGGTTGATTATCTATCTAAAATCTCTAGAATACTGCAAACGTTCGTTCGGACACGCATTTACACACGTATATACAACACACAACATACGCACTCACCCAAGTTTTATATACTCACTCTGTTTGAAAGTACTGGCATCCCAATTCTCGAGTACTCTGCGTATCTGAAAGAAAATAGAAATGCGTAGTAGAATTGGCTCTTAAAATACAATGACCAATATATACAAGTTTGGGAGTTCATGTATAATACATGACGAGTTCGACGTTGAGTTAAGGGAGCGTTATACGAGACAGTTTTATGTCCACTTTCTTGTCGAGCTATTCAAAATAATTGAATCTTCCTATAAGTTAATGCGATAAATGTAATAACATTACTTAAAACTTAAAAAAAAAAAACAAAAAAAAATGTAAATTAATGTTGAATCTACATTAAATCGTAATTACTTAACCAACAATAAGACACCTTACGTTCTTAATACTCTAAGCAATAGTGGAGTAGCTGTTTATAAAAATAATACATTATATATCCTTATGACTGTCCTAATACATCGTGAATTTTTAAACGTAAATGTCCCCAATAATATTTCCGGATAATCAAAATAAAAAAATCTTTTTATTAAAGAGAACAAAAAGTATATATTATACGGGTACAAACGTTTTCTCTTTATTCCTTTTTTTTTTGTCTAATCAAAATTCGAATAATTAATTAGTTAATTATATACCTATATGTATACGGAATGTCTTGAGTACAGTGTCGCCATCTCTCATATGAGTTACGTATCTTTCAATGAATCGTCTACGCGTCGATAAAAAAGAAATCCGTCGCGAGCGCGTTAAGAATTATGCAACCCCGTAGGGAAAAGACTCGTATGATAAAAAAAAAAAAAAAAAAAAAAAATGCAGATAAAATTAATAAGAAGATGAGATAAAAGAAAAAATGGCAATCCGACTGAGCGCTTTTCTCGTTATAATATCATTGAAAAGTGTATCGATAAAATAAATTGTATGCAAATTGTATTCGTCCCTTTAATATTTTCATCGTTAATATCAACACAGTAACAACTTGAAAATCTGCGATATAGGTATCTTGCATATAATTTCTGCTTCCTTTATGTATCTTTGATGTATGTATGGATAGTAGTCCTTGAAAGTGAGTGCATGTGCTATATATTACCCACGATTATACTAACCGTTCTAAATAGCAACCGTAGTAACAGTTCTTCTAAAAATATCTTATAAAGTACATACTTCGTTTCATAACGATTCGTATTATAATAACTTTGTGAATGGATGAACACACTCACGTAATAAATACATTCTGCTTATATATAATAATGAAATAGCGATTGTGTGTACGTGGAAAAAGGAGAGAATACAATAACGGCCGATCGAGGATAGACCTATTATTTTCTAGATTCCTTTTCCACATACACACATCTTCCATGTATCCTTGATGGTGACACGAGTGACATACAAAGATATTATTATGTTAGAAATTGTATCAAGATAACCGATAATTACCAGAGATTGAGAATGATGTCCTTTACGCGGTAACGTTCGCACTTGCTCGATTCGATGTTACTTGAGTGTTATCAGAATTATTCGCAAGATGGCTCGACAAACTCTCGAAGAGTTTTAAACGCTTAGGCCAAAGCAATCGGGTCATTTTTATTCATTCATTCGTTCGTTCGTTCGTTCGTTCGTTCATTCATTCATTCGATAATCGTAATCTCTTCTTCCCGAATATTTTTTCGTCTTTGATATCGCTTATTTTTTATTTTTTTTTTATTTTTTTTCTTCGAACCGATCCGTAATCTCATTCTTTTGTCTTGTTTTTTTTTTTGTATTTTTTTTTTTTTTTTTTTTTTTGGTCGTACAAACAATATCTTTCTATGGTAGAGCACAATAAGCATATAAGGGTTTGGAATCGAGCCAAAAGGGTCACCGGCTTTTATTATCGTGTCGTGATGTCACGTAGACGAGATACAATAACGTAATACGTAGTTGGCTCACCCTTTGACAGTGTTCGTTACTGACTCTTGAAAGATCGGCAAGTGGTTGGAATATGACGTCGTGAAATTCGGGATAAGTTCGAGCTAGCGGTCTGGCGTAGAGTTCTTTCGCGCTAGATAAAATCTCTCTATAGTCTTCCTCGGCGTGCAAAAGTTTCTCCGTTGCCCTGTACCTTCGATCGACGTCTGTAAAAGCCCAATATATTTCGATAATCGATATACGATTATTATCTTGAACGATTAATACATTTCAACGAACGCGAGAAGAACAATTTCTATTTAGGGATAGAGAGAAAGAGAAAGGATTGACATTTGAATTTTGTTCTAAACACACGCATATAATAATAATAATAATAATAACAATAATAATAATAATAATAATAATGTTAAATTGAATATTATAGAAACGAGAGATATCGCGGAGTGTTGAAAAATACGAAACGTTGAGTTTATCGTATTATCGGATATTTGAGAATCGATATAATCGATCTTTAGATACGTTTCTTCGTTTGAAATGGATTTATCATCGTAACTTACCACCTCGTGGATCGTATTGCCTTGCTGCATCTTCGATAAGTAAAATTTCTCCATGAAGGAGTGCCACGTCGGCCGCAGGATCGATTTCGGCTCTCGAACCGGCGAGCAATAATCTCGGCTTGCATACTCGGTACTTCAAAAGGACGGGTGCAACGACAGGGGAAATAGCTCCAGGAGACGAGGCCGATAACTGAAAAGAGAATTAATTGATCAATCTGCGTGCAAGGATGTTGCTTAGAAAAAAAAAAAAAAAAAATCGTTAAAACTATGAACGTCGGTAATTTTTCTTTGTGGATTCGTATCCATTTCAAAGCATTTGTTCGTTACATTGTTTTCTTTTTTTTTTTTTATTATGTTAAAACGAAAAGATTCAAGGGAAAATATTCATATTTCCTTAAGTATAAAATGCTTAACGTTTATCCGCGATTTCTAAATATTTTTGCCAAGTGCATCGAGTATTTTTTAGAACACGACTAAAGTAATCCAAACGCGATCAACTTTCTCCGTCTAATAGCACGTACTTTTATATAATTTAATGATTTAATTTACCTCTAATATACAAAACCTGAATCGTAAATCGTTACTCGTTAGTAAATATTTAATGAAATAAAATTCAACGTTTATCGCAAAATTGTTTATACCCTTTTGTATCAATTAAAGGTATATAGATAATCAATTGATAACTGATCGATTCGCAATCGACTTAAAATCATTACAATCGATCGTGATCCACGTATCCATCTTACGGTTATAAACACTTTCGTATCTTGACGAACGTGTACGCCAAGTGTAAAAAGTATCAATGTTCGACCATTTATTTATTTGTTACATTTATAATCTATACTAAACGGACTGTCTCTAAACTTGATCGAAAAGAAATTGACGCGCCAATATGGCGGCATATTTCCAATCTAATTGAATGTTTTTACATTATGGCTACCTTATCAATAAATTTTACCATTCGAAATTACAGACGCATCGCTGATCGGCCATAATAAAATTCGTATGTAAGATTTTCAAGCGTACCAATAAACCCGTGTAATCCTCTTAAATAACGATTGACATGGCCTTCTTCCACGTTCATCCTCCTCGAGAGCTCTTGCATGCGCTCGATCAAAGAAGATAAATAAAGCGTTCCTCGCATACACTTTGCTCTTGTTATCGAATCAAAATCGTCAAGTTTAATCTAAATTGCGTCATTTAAAATTGCGCCCATCTCTCTTTTCTTTTCTTTCTTACATTTTCTTTTTTTTTTTTTCCTTATCTTTTCCCGTTCATCTCGCAATAACTCTTTATTATTTTCACGAAGCACTCTGTTATATCGCAACTACTTTTTCCATAGTTAATCGTAGAGAGGACAAATACGGTCGAACGAAAATACGTTCGGTAACGTAGGATAAAATAGATGGGGTGGGGGGTGGGGGTGGGGGGGGTGGAGGATCGCGAGGAACGCAATTAGAAGTCTGCATTGTCTTCAATTGGGGGAGCCCTTTCTCCACGAACAAAATTCCCGAGTGTAATTAATCGTAACGTCGAAATAGCCGGTTGCTCCCTCCTTTCGTCCGGACGAAATAGTCTTCCGCCTCGTGACAGAATGCCTCCCGCTTTGATAGATGTAACGACGCTCCTCATTGTCTTGTAATGAGATTGGGAGCGACAGGATGCTGCTCTTACGTATACCCATCTAACTGACGCGTACGAGGTAAATAATAAAAAAATTTATATGTATATATATAAATTATTTATTTATTTATTTATTTATTTATTTATTTATTTATATATAAATTTATATGTTAATTAATTCTCTTTCCATTATGGAATTTATCTACTAGTCTTTCCATCGAACGATGTAAATAATATTACAAAAGATGCATTCGAAGATCCGAACGACTGATTCTTTTATAGATTCGTTCGCTAAAAAAAAAAAAATAAAGAGAGAGAGAGAGAAAAGAAAAAAAAAAGAAAGTAAATATACAAAAATTATCTTCGATCTTGAATAGAAATATTACAATTTATGTTAAATGTTAAACGGTCAGCCATATACGACAAATCTCGCGATTCGTGAGAACAAACGTGTATGATGAAAAATCGACATTCGGCGTGCGGAACGAGATGCACGCGATGCATTAAACATCCGAGACGAAAACTATCCTTTCCAATCGGAAACAACCTCGTCAGGAATTCCTACGAAGCTGCGTTAAGAAAAACACGGTTCAATATCTTCGAGAACGTCGTCTTCGTTCGAAACGATTTATTGGGATGATGTTTCGCCGTTTTCTCTCGTATTAAATCCATACATAAGAATAATCCTATGTATCGTGTTCGTGTAAACAAACAAACGAACGAACGAACGAACGAACGAACAAAGAAAAAACATACTTCGGAGTACTCGTAGAAAACTATTATTATCGTAATGAAAAATCTCACGATAAAAATTAATTTTCTTTCTTTTTAATGTCAAATATTGAAATTATTTTCAACTCGTAAACGTTGCTATCCTTTGATTATCCTTGACTTACGATGCTATTTAACAAGAGAATTAGGAGCGAAATGACGTCGCCACGTCATCTTCCTCTCTGTGTGTGTTGTGTGTCTCTCTCTCTCTCTCTCTCTCTCTCTCTCTCTCTCTCTCTCTCTCTCGTCCACCTACTTTTCCCGACGATACTAACGCCGACTCCCGAAACGGTTGCGAACCACGATTTAAAATCGCGATTTTAATGTGACGCTTCCATAGCGATATATAACCTTCGAGAAATCGTACGATATATCCTCCTAAGCTTTTCGACTGATGTCATCAACGTTGAATATATTAAAAAAAAAAAAAAAAAAAAAAAAAACGCGTGGGTTCCCATGTCAGATTTCTACCTGTCCGTTCCTTACGGTTTTCTCCTTCGTGATCGCATTAATGTTCGTCCCCCTCCCTCGAATAAAAAAAAACATAAAAATAAAAATAAAAATAAAAATAAAAAAAACAGAGAAAGAAAAATAATGAACACCACTATATTTTCGTGACATATATTCTTATAAAATTAAATTGACATTATTCAATGTATAAAGCAACCTTGTTTTATTTCCATAAAAATGCATAAAGAGAGAAGTTATAGGTTGAAACGAAAGGAGGACCGATACGACAACAAAAATGTCTCGTAAAAAAAAAAAAAAAAAGAAAAGAAAAAGAAAAGTGAATCTTTCGAATAATAGAGAAATTATACAACGATATATTTACAAATAAATCATTCGAGATGGATATTAATATTATCATTGATAGTTAATTATTCGATTACTATTATTATCGAGAAGCATTTTCCTTCTCCGCAACGATCGATGAACATTAAACGCTCATGGCCTTGTAAAATGCGCCATTGATTTACATAAAAATCCGCCTACCGACTGTCGATAGTCGCACGACATAATACCACGTCCGATGCCAACGACGCAACACGATCCAGCATATTATCACTACGCTACGGAATACGGATTAAACACAGAGTCAAGAGAATAGAATTGAAAGCAAGCGGACTGCGCTTTCATGCGTACCGTCCAACGTGAACGCGAACGCAATGCGAACCAAATGCAAATTTCGAACGTACGAATCAATGTATACGTTCATTTATCACTACGAAAACTTGCAAAATAGCTACGAAATAATAAAGAACGACAACGACGACAACAACGAAATATCGAGGCATCTGTTCGAACGTTTTTCATTTTCATAAACCTGAGTTATTCATCGTTCGACAACTTTTTACTTCACATTAGATTTTTGTCTTGTTTTTTTTTTTTTTTATTTGTTCGTTATACGGGAAAACGCGAAAAGGAAGTGATTTAACGATTTAATAATGACGATATAACGAATAAACTTGATTATTTGCGCTTTCGACGTAATTACGATCTTTTTTTTTTTTTTTTTTTTTACTAGAATTTTTTTTATTAGAATACATAAAATTTCGACCAAATGTATCTCGAAATGTTATCAACCTCTTCGCGACGATACGCATTACATAGAAATAATAATTTTTGACATTAATCTAAGTGGTAATTTCGAGTTGGACGTCCTTGAAGTAAAAAAAAATTTATTATTAGCTATCGAAGGACGTTTTCGATCGTTCGTCATTGTTAAACAATGCAACGATGCGTACGAAGATATGCGCATAGCTATCTGCTCTCTAAACCGTGTACGGATGATACTTAACATATATATGCATATATACATATACATATACATATATATATTGAGAAGTTGATTTTGATTTCGATAAATATATTCTAATCTAATTATAAATATCGCCAAATCGAAATTTAACAAATCCGATGGTGGTCACCTTAAATTACGACTTTTTCGTTTACAAATCAATCCATTTATCTACGGTCCTCGTCACGTCGTAAAACTTGAACGATTTAAAGAACGTCCAAAAGTGAAAGAAGAAATTCAATTACTTGAAAAAAGAAAAAAAAAAAGAAACAAAATCGTCGTTTCGACGAACGACAAATAATCGTCGTTACGATCGCGATTAACCTGAATTTCTCTTATCGTTTATATCGTAGAAAATTCGATAGGGTCAAATCCTATGACCGAAAGAACGTTCGTCAGTTCCTTGCCAGTCAAAACAAAACAAAAAAAAAAAAAAAAAAAAAAAAAAAAAAAAAAAAAACCAAAAAAGAAAAGAACTCAACTTAGATCGTATCAAAAGAAAATTTATTCGTACGGTCTTCAAGAATTGTAATAATTTTATATATGGTATAGCGAGAGCGCAGGATAATCGGATAATGTATATAGAAAGGAGAGCGGTGGTATCGGAATTAGTAGATATCTACGATGACTCATTGTCGGCAGTACAGAACTCGCGACGTTCACGAATCGTAGCCGCGTATCCTGTATCAGCAATACGTTAAGAAACATGGCGTAAGGTTACAACTTGCGGAGCGCGTATTTCGATATTGCACGACGTGTTTCCCATTACGGGAGACCGTAAAGCTCGATAGCTCTTGAACCGAATATCGGTGGGTATCGTATACATACTTTAAACTGCGGGTGGAGAGAAAAAGAGAGAGAGAGAGAGAGAGAGAGAGGAATGGCTTCGTCTCTCCCGCAAGAGATTAACTATATAACGCGATTGAAAATGCAACTAACTCGCGCAAAAAGCTCTCCCGAGTAGTACATTACTCTCTCAGAGGAATGTCTCTACGTATGTACATACATATGTCTCGAAAAGATGGCCGTATCGCGATCGAACACACGCGATCGAGCTACACGGAAAGAGAATTAGCATGTGAAGTACCGAGCAGCATTTCGAGGAAGAGGGCTATAGGAAAGGTCACTCCTTAAAGAGTAAAAACAAGAGGTTGCATCGAGATACCCGCGTATTTCGTCTATAACTAATGACACTACGCAACAATCGAGAGACAACGCATTTCAAATAAGTTATATACGGCTTATTCGGTTTTTTTCTTTTTCTTTTTCTTTTTTTTTTTTTTTTTTTTTTTTTTTTTTATATGCGACCTTTCAATCTCCGTATACATATCGAATCGGCCGATAATTAACGACGCGCGTCGAAATATTTTTCATTGGAAGAAAAAATATTATGCGTTGTTTATTTTAATACATTAAAAATAATACAAATGTCGAAATTACTTATCGTTTAACGTCCAATAACGTTCTTATATATTAAATTGATCCTTTCCGTGTTAATTTTCAAATTGGCTTTGATTAAATTGACTTTGTCAAAGCAATCTTCGTGTAATAACGCGTGATTCGTTTAAGATAGAGATATATATATATATATATATATATATATATATATATATATATATATATATATATATATATATATATATATATATATATATATATTAAACCTCATAAAATGAAATTCTTATTGCATTTCAAACACAATGGCGATATTAACGATCGTGAACGTGAATCATGTGTGTCTCGCACGAATAATAAACTGATTTTTCTCGAACGTTTGTACGGTGCCATTTAAGTCATTTAAATTTCGAAGGATTTAACGAAACCTTATGTTTGAAACGGTAGTCGCTATTGCATAAGCAAATAACCGCGAAGGTACTGTAACTGGATCTCGGCTATAGTTATAAAATATATATATATATATATATATATATATATTTATGTGTGTGTGTGTGTGTGTGTGTATGTGCGTGTATATATGTACATATGTAACGTCATTTCAATCTCGGCCTTTGGAACTTTTCTTTAGCATAGCACGCAACTGCCCGCAACACTTTTTCTCTCCTTCGACTTATCTCCCGCGTAGCGCTCGTTCGTTTGAATCTGTCAACCGAATCATTGAAATTGCATTATAGTAAGACTATAATCCAACACCTATGCGATGATATATATATATATATATATATATATATATATATATATATATTCCTTACAATATACATTATACATTGTACGATCGATAATGCACGTTAATAGGTGACGTGCTTCTGAAGTGCCGTCGTTTAAATTACTCCTAACGCGCACGACCAAAACGTATAAGACGATTTTTTTTTTTTTTTTCTTTTACACGTATCGCAAAAATCGCCTCACCTTCGTAATATCTTAATTGGCTTATATGGTTCGAAATAACGCGACGACGATTTACCTACACAGATAAAAAACCAATCCTACGATCGGGGTATATCATCGAATGAATTTAAATAGAACTCGTAAACACCGGCCAATTTCATTTCGAGCTTTATAACATTTCCCATGGGTTTAAGAATAATATTTGCGACGACTACTACGCTCTGGTACGAGTCGTCACCTTTCTTCAAAGATGACGTAAGAACATCGGTGAAAGCTCTCAGCATGACTTCAATATCACCGCGAAACCACTCCGTAAAACTCAATCAATACGTATGTAGGTATGTATGTATGTATGTATGTATGTATGTATGTATGTATGCATGTATCCTGCTGTCTCTAGTTTTCTATAGATATAACTTTAGTATAACATTATGTACTATTTTCCATTGTTTTCGTTTACAATTAATACAGCGTTTTATTAAAATATTTCATAATCAAATTAAACACGAATATTCGGATTTTTCTTCAATCATTATACGTATTAATAATTATTGTTCTCCAATAATTATAATTATATTAATTTTTTTTTTTTTAAATAAGCTATGACATATATATATATATATATATATATATATATATATATATATATATATATATTCGTACACGAACAAAAGTAAATAATATTGTTCAAAGTAGAAATTATGAGTCGTTAGAATTTTTACATAAAGATGGGAGACAAGACATAGCGAAATAATTTATACCGAGCTTATTAAAAAAATAAATGGGAATTTTTATCTTTGCTTTCTGATTCGTTGGGCGAATACTTTCGAGCTTTGTTGACAGAAGATCTAAAAGGTAAACATCGATCGCGTATTGATATTTTTTATTTATTTATTTTTTTTTTTTAAACGTTTTACTTTACGTAAAGAACAAGTATCTAGACCTACATCGTAATATTCTATAGAATGGTAATATGACATGTGTACATGTATGTACGATAAGAGAAATAAAAAATAAAGCTAGATTGACGAATCGACGAGAAAAGAGAAAAAAAGAATGACAGTGACGTACGTACGAACCAAGAGAATAAAAAAAAAAGAACTATAAACAAACGCTTTCGCAAGAAATTGTGACTATCGAGTAAATATATCTTTTAATAGATAATACGATCGAGACTAATACGTTTCAATCTTAATCTGACGTATGTGTTTTATACGAAATCTATAGAATCAAAGGGTTGTTACCTTTGACTACGATGCTAAAGATTTTATCTTCTCAAAAGTAACATCATTGCTAAATGATGTTAAATCTATGCCTTTATATTTTACGTCTACGCATAAGAAACACGTGCAAAACTTATCAGACATTAACACATACACGTTAATCTATTTACATGCGTTATATATATATTTTCAAACGAGCCAAAGTGAAATTTTTATTGTTAAAGGAAACGAATCTTTTGAATAATGCAATAATTTCATTTAACGATCATATTTATGTAGACTCGTTTATTCTTCGATCGATGAATTTTCGATTATGTTTATTTTTTTTTTTTTTTTGACATTAAAAACAATAATCGTCACGAGACAACGTATCTCTATTCTCGTACGAACAAAACTGCGTATTCGTGATATATTATCATATCATATATTATCAGATAATATTTATGTAGACTCGTTTATTCTTCGATCGATGAATTTTCGATTATGTTTATTTTTTTTTTTTTTTTTTGACATTAAAAACAATAATCGTCACGAGACAACGTATCTCTATTCTCGTACGAACAAAACTGCGTATTCGTGATAGAACGAGAGAGAGAGATAGATATATATATCAGACGGCCAAGAGTACTTGCATTTAAAAATAAAAACTCACCGATAGTTGAGTCTTGTCGGGTGCGATCGCTGTGATCTCGATCGATCTAAGTTCGGGCGGATTTGCCCTGTTAAGAATGGCAGCCGGCATTTTTGCGACCAATGAGAGTCTCCTCGTTAAACGTCTTCCCAATTCGGCACGTCGGCGCATCCTTACGCGTGATCCTGTCCCTTTGTAACCACCAAATTCCATTCTCGCTTAATATTAATATCAACATCTATTTTCTTCACGTAATCGACAATTTTTTATTGGCCGATCAAATAAGCGAATATATTTCTACGAGACGACGGGTTCTCGTTCGTTTCTCGTAAACGCCGCATCCCATCTCGAGTAACGAACGAACGAAAGAACGAACAAATAAAACACACACACACACCATTACACACCTCACCACACAACAGCACGGAAACGCGCACTATTTTCCACTTATCATCCCTTTTCTTTTTTCTTTTTTTTTTTTTTTTTTTTTTTTTTTACATCACTCCTCCTTTTTCCATTCGTCGTTCGAATAATTCACAGGAGGAGGATGCATGGAGACGGATATATTATAACGCACGCGCTGTTTAGGTATGAAAACGCGAGCGCGTACACACGCGCGCGCGCACGGAGAGAGAATCGAGAGAGAGAGAGAGAGAGAGAGAGCGCGCGCGCGCGCTCCCGACGTAACACCACGCGCTTAACCGAGGCCGAGGCACCAGCAAACTCGCGCTCTCCTCGTGCGCAGTCGCAGTGAAGGAGATAGAATAGAAAACGAGAGAGAGAGAGAGAGAGGGAGAGGGAGAGGGAGAGGGAGAGAGAGAGAGAGAGAGAAAAAAGGAGACTAGCCCAGCCGAGACCCACGTTCGCTCTGCCTGGCGCGCTTCGACTGAAATTCAATCGCGAACAACCTCCTACCACGTTACTCGCTCCTTCTCTCTCTCTCTCTCTCTCTCTCTCTATCTCTATCTCTCACTCTCTCTTTCTCTCTCTCTCTCTCTATCTCTATCTCTATCTCTCTCTCTCTCTCTCTCTCTCTCTCTCTCTCTCTCTCTCTCTCTCTCTCTCTCTCTGTCTTTACCTTCCTTCCTTTCTTTCTTCCTGCCTTCTTTCGTATCCTTTCTCAAGAACGACTCCGATCATCCGATAACTGTTTCACTATTTTCCAAATTTTTTTACCCTGCCACGGACAATTTTTTTTTTTTTTTTTTTTTTCTAAGGAAGCCTACATACCGTGTATCTATCTATATATGTATGAATTTATGTATGTATGAATGTATGTATGTATCTATGATTGTATGTATGTACTATGAATGTATGTATGTATGTATGTATGTGCGAACGAATGTATGATGTATGTATGTATGTATCTATGAATGTATGTATGTATGTGCGAATGTATGTATAATATGCAGTTTCTCAACAATCTCTTTCGATTGTTCCGATCAATTGCAACATTCGATCATAATATAGATTTTAAACTTACACGGGGTTGGTTAATTACGACGTTGCCATCGAAAAGAACGATAATAGTATTCTTTGACATCGTGGGGAGATAATGGGAATATTGAATTATCATTTGTACATATCAAATAATTCTAAACAGGACTTTTTCTAACTAAACATTTCCCCGTTATAGATCGAAAGTGACGATCGAAAGTTAATGAAACATTATAGAGGTATCGCAAAGTATGACGAGACTTTTCGATTAATCGATTAATTTTTATAGAATCCCGTTTACTTTTACTTTCGTTAATAATGTATATTGTCGTTAAATGATATTAACGTATCTCGTTAATAATTTTGTTACTCTCGTTAATGATGTATATTTTTCTATTTTTTTACGTTACATACTTGTATTTAATATATTTTATGAAAATAAATGATCCTCCCTATTTCAAGCAAACTGTCATCTAATGTCAACAATCGAATAGAGATTCCTTTTTTTCTCTTTTCATTTAAAAGAAAAAAAAAAAAAAAAAAAACAAATTTCCTTTTCTTTTTATTTATTTATTTTTTTGTTTTATTTGCTTTCTTTTTAATTGGAATTACAAACCTGAATAAAGAACCATCGGTTGACATAGGCAAGTATACATCAAGTTCTTTGGTAACAAACCTATAATTTCATTTCTTTAGTAGTTCAAATATGTGCGTGCATTGGCAATGGTGTAATTACTCCTTTCATCTCTTCTCTTACTTCTTATTTTAAAAAATAATACTTCCATAGTTTTTTTATTACATTGTTAATTAGTTTTATTAATTACTTAATTAATTTAAAATCAATGCTTTGATGATCTTTCATTAATAATATCCAAACATTATACTGGCTCGAATAATTGTAAATTGTCTTAAGCATTACTAAATTTGTATCTTCCAAAATGTTCTAATTTTATAAGACGGATTGTAATTGTGCTTACATAACCTGTTAACCATATTTCCTCTATGTCTTTTATATAAAGAACATCAACAAAAAATATGATTCATGTTCTGATCCTCCGCGAAACTTTTTATAGAACTTTCTCTATGATCTATTGATTTATTTTATTAATATTTTAAAGATACTGTGATATTTTGCCTTGGTCGATCGATGGAATTAAGTCCCAAGAAATTTCTTTACCAAAACCATCCATAAATCCGTCGGCATGAAATAAAAAAAAAAAAAGAAAAAGAAGATACTAATGAAACATAGTTATAACGTAGTCTATAAGATCTTAATTTTATAAGAATGCGTACAGAACTGATCCGATGAAGTTCAATATTTATTCTAATGACCATAAAGTAGTTTTTTTTTTTTTTAACAACTATTACATATGAAACTCATTTCCATATTAAGAAAGTGAACAAAATTTTATTACATCTTTAACAGATTCTAGCCTTTTTTCAATGAACTCATTATCGTACTCTAACCTATCCAATTCCATCAAATATTAATTAATATATCAATATATATATTGGATATGTGATTAGTATTGGAAATATGATTTTCGTACGAAAGCGTTTCCCTAAGAATTGCGTCTTTTCAGCAATAAAAAGCATTATTGCCTGTACCACCATCACGTTTCCCGATATAGAAAATATCACAAGAGCTAAATCTAAGCTTAACGCTTTGGATTGCTTTTTCAGTTACTCTTGTTTCGAATGGTACACAGAATGAGCGTATATAATTCGTGATCTCATTGTAATCCTTATGTGTGTTATATATTAGAACTTATATAAACAATAAACAATATCTACGGACAACATTCCCGCCATATTCCCGTTCAGAAACTGTATGGTTCTCAATATCGTATGCTTCGTTATATAAGAATAGCACACCTGCGCCATCTAACGTTAATGAAATAAAGATAAATTATAAATACTTTTTATCGTTTACGAGATCGGAAATGAATGCCCTCTATATTGATATTCAACGTGATCGGAGTTATCGTTTGTTGATTTATTCTCTACCTTACCTTATAAGAAAGAATCGTTTATTTTATTATTTAAAATATATTTTCCTTTTAATTCTTTGTTACTGTTAAGTAATGCTATATCTATATAATATAACCAAAGGACATATAAATGTATTCGTTGAATTCAATGCGTTGAATGCAACCTATCATTCTTAAATATATAATTTCTACCTTAACGATCATCGAGATTATTTGATATAACTTCGCCCGTAAGAGGTCAATGTAATGTTTATAAGTGATTTCGACAAAAAAAAAAAAAAAAAAAAGATAACTATTTTTACAGAGTATATTGCTACCCTACAATTACCTACTCTTAAAAAGTTCTCCTTAGCGTCCGTTGTTTGCTCGCGCCATATATAAAAAAAAGATGGCGATTTAGTTTGTTATTATTTACCGCATCAGAATTATTTTTATTATTCGCACCTCTGGGTATAAGAAGATCTTAATTCTAAGAGTATTGAGGTGTTAATAATTTTATTTAATGTACAATTTGTCAATTGTGCCATGTATACGGTCAGTACTATTGTTCAAGATTCTACAAACCTCTCTGTCTTGCCAAAGCGAGAGCAAATTTGCACAGCAATTGATAAAAACACTGGGGAGACTTGTGGCGAAACGGAAAGCTTACAGATTCTTGATGAGTTTCGTAAATTATATGAAGCTCGTATCGAAAAGGTCGATTCTGAATCGGCAAATGAATTCGACCGTGTGTCAGTGAGTTTAAATATGTTATTTTGTATTTGTGTTTACGGTGTATCCTTATGATTTATAATAACCAAACAAACTATAAATTCACACACATTCATTTTCTCATATTATAATATATATCTTTAAATAGATTTAAAATTTATAATATGAAGATTTTAATGGAATTTCATATTTCATTCAATTTGCAACCATTTTTATATTTTTCTAATTATCTATAATATTTGACAAATTATTTAAATTTATCAACTGAAATATATTCCACAATTGTTACATTTTAATAGAATACAATTTATGCACTTGTTAGATTAATTATTTAACAGGATTTAAGCTTTTACTACTTTCTAGAAAAAAAAAATTGTTTACATTGTATATCATGAAAAAATTAAAGAAAGGAAAATAATAAAAACGTATATAATTTTAGATGAAAATGAAAATAATGACAGAATGGATTAAGGATTTAGGTGAACAGAATATTATGTTAGTTAATACTGTACAAGACCTGGAACAAACTGCTAGTGACAGAGTTAAAATATTAGAAGAAAAATTAAAACATTCATCCAAAGTTGTTTCAGATAAAATTTTATTATCGAATCATTCAGAGGAGGTAATTTAATATATATTTATATATTATAATCTTGCATGATATAAAAATATTAATATTATTTTAGAGATTAAACGTACTTTCAAATCGTATAAGAGAACTTGAAGGCGATGAAAAGAGTCTTCATCAAAAAATAAAATTTCTGTGGATTGATATCAAAGGATTATTAGAATTGCTTAAAAGAGCTCAAACAGATAATCGCTGGAATCTTGATGGCATAACATTCTATTGCATTAATCCTAGCGATATTCCCACTCCTCTGGAGTAAGTATAAGTAAAGAGGGTTCAAATTAATTTGTCCTTTCTTTCATTTTCTAATATTAGTAAGTACATTATCAGAAAAGTTACTTTCTGTTTATTTATTTTTCTTTCTATTAAATCTATTTGTAATATACTTTTACATAGTGTTTGTAATTAATAGTTCTTAATTGTCAGGCATTATTATTATTATTTATATTAAACTTGGAGAAAGTTATAAAAAAGAGAGAAATATACTTTTATGAGTTTACAACTTTGATTATCTCTAAGAATATAGAATTCAAACAATATGTTGGATAATCAAGTAAACAGATAATAAAATGTAAACAGTAAAAATATTATAGATCTATAAGCATGCTTTTATGACAGATTAAGGGCATACACAAGATAATAATTATGAAAAGATTATCTTGATAATTAACAGAGTTTAACAGATAATCAAATGTTCACTATATAAAAAAATCTTGTGATAACTGTGCTTTCATTTTTATTACAATTTTTTCTTTTGCTTGTTTTATCTATTTTCATAACTCCAATTAAAATAAACTACTGAAAATAATTATAATTTTAAATTACAATTACAGAACTCTTATTTCGCTAAAATATAATTGAAATATATAATAAAAATTAAAATAAAATATACTATTTCGATGTTCACTATTATTTGCTTTTTCCTTATTGTTTTTATTGTTTGTTACAGTTGTGTATGTGCCCAGGTAAATACAAGTATAAATACAGATGACACTATAAGTTCAAAGGTATATTTGAATTAAAACATAATCTTTTACGATGGCTCTCGTTTATCTATCAGTAAAAAATATTTGAACTATTGTATTGTTATAATAAGCATTCTTGTATCTAAAATTAGTATTGATTCATAATTAAAATAGATTACTTTTAATACAGACATCAAAGACACATTTTATTTAGAAATTAAATGTGATATAATGGTAATACAGACATCAAAGACACATTTTATTTAGAAATTAAATGTGATATAATGGTCATAATGATATACTTATCCTCTTAAATATAACAATTAGTTTATATTAATTTTCATTATAATTTATATATTATTTTAATTAATGTTTTAGTTTTGATATCGAAAAAAATGTTTGTTGTGTCATTGTATATGTTTTTCAAAATAGAAACAAATGCAAATTGAATAAATTTCACTTTTCAAACAGCAGGTGCCAGAAATGGAAGACAAGGAAGCTCATATGTAAGTACATATAATAATAAGAAGTAGAATGAAACGTTTTATAAAGTTTAATTGATAAAGAATCTGTCTGTTATAAATTGCACTATTTTTTTTTATTATTTATAAATAGTTATGAGCACATTATATACATTAATTATATTTTACAGGTGTCAAATTAAATTTGAAGAAACAAATGCTGAGCTTAATAAAAAATTAGCAAAGGAAGAAACTGTGAAAACATGTGTTTCTGATGTTCAGAGTTTTAATAATGAACTTGTACAAAAATCTCAGCAAGTCAATCGTTTCTGTGTTGGGTCAACATCATCTCCTACAAATTCTGATAATGTAAGTTTCCGTTTATCTATATGGTATAATAGAGACAACAATAATGGGCATTTTTTTTTTTTTTTACACGTATATCATATATAAAATATTATTACTACATATTTGAAGAAATTTATGTGTGCAATGCATATAAATTAATCTTCTGGTAATAGTTGGTTAATTATTTAATAGGCAATCATGCTGAAATTAAAAGTAAAAATATATTTAAAAATATTAAATATATTACAATTAAATAATTCTATAAAATTTAATACTTTCGTTTCAATTATACTGTTTCTATATATATCTTTGATATAAAGATAGTTTTGTCATTTCTGTTGCTGTTCAGACAATCTTAATTGGTGACATAATGGAAAGTAAATGTATTGATAATGGTCTAGAAGTTAAAAAACTTCAAGAGCATTTACAAGATACTGTATCAGATATAACAAATATAACGCATTTGCAACTTCAGTTGAAAAAGAAAGATAAAGAGATTGAGGAAATAAAATGTCAAATGAACTGTTTGAAAAAGGTTTGCTTTATTTACTTTTGCATTTGCTCCTTTATATTTTATTATTATATCGTTTATCTATGCTATTATTAGGAATCTACGGAAACTCATGAAGCATTAGCTACAGAAATTACAAAAAAGCATGATTTAATAATGTTTTTGAATCAAGAAATCACAAAATTAGAAGAACAATATCGTTACGCTAATATGCAAATCCATTTTAAGGATGATATTATAAAAAAAATGAGAAAGAAACAAATTGAATTGAAGGTATACTTTTAGTCCATATTTTATTCTGGATATTTTATCTTATTATCCTTTCTTTTAGTCTTCACTTCCCGTTCATCTTCGTTGCATGTCGAATTATTATCAGCAATTCAATGCTAATGGTAATATAAGATTTTCTCATAAGTTAAACAATAAAATTATAACACCATGTCACTTATATAAAGTTGTCAAATACAAAGATCATATATCTTTACCGTATGATAATTTTGATAATTTATTACATCATAAAGAAATAATTGACAATATACCCATTATCGACTCGCAGTCACAAAATAATACAATAACTAATCTAGAAAATTCTTCTAAACAAATATACAAAAGGGAAATTGATAAAAGCAGAAGACGACGTAACATTGACCAAAGTATTGTGGAATCCATTAGAAATTTATCACCAGCTTGTAAAGACACTATTACATAACACGATCGTAAAAACAATAATTTTCCTATTGCCTAAATCATGAGCGTTTCTGACAAGTAACTATGAATATTAAAATATTGAGCAACTGATAAAAGCATAATCTTATTTTACTCCTCATAATAGAAAATATATATTATATATTTAAATAATTAATATTACATATACATATATATGTATATATATACACACACGCATATATATAAAATTTTCAGCATGGTTGCCTTATTCTTGATGATATAATTTTAATTATATATTTCTCTATTTATATAAAATACTCTTTGTCAAAAAAAAGAGAAATCATTTCTATCTATATGATTTCAGAATATTTATTCTTCACTGAAAGATCAAATTGATGCTGATGCTTATCTAATGGTGAGTTAAGGTATGCTGTTTTAAAACCTATTTTTATATTATATATTTCATATAATGATAATATTTTTATAGGATACAGAACCTGTATGTAATTCAACTAATTCATATCAGGTATTTATTACTCGATTTATTATTCAGTGTAATTGAATTTTATAAAATTTACATGTTTATATTATTCATAATATTCATAACATACACAGTACTTTGTTTTTAGAAAATATTTATGTGTTTTTCCAAAACAAACTTATTATTACAAAAGGAGGAAGAAAAACTTGATGATTTGAAAACGGAATTAAAAAAAATCGTACGACACTTAAAACAGAAAAATGTTGAGGTAAATTAATGAATGATTAAAATATCTCTAAATTGTATACATAAGTTTAATAATTCATAAAGTTATTAATAATATCTGTTATTAATTCAATATTTTACAATTATATATCATTATAATATAATGAAACAAAATTATATTTACAGACATGCGAGCATAATTTTACGACTGCTTATAAAAACATACAAAACATTAAAACGATCCTAAACATTTCTAAAACTTCGACAGATGATAGAGTAAGTCAATTGCATTTAAACTTTCATTATTATATAAAATATGAAGTAAGATCTTTTTTTGAAAATAATGTACAAAGAAAACATTTTGTGTATGTCTATCTATTATTTTAGTACTTAAACTATAAATCTTTAATTGAAACTAATCAAGTAAATGAATATACATCTCTATTTGACTATTAAATGTTATTAACTTACATTTATAATTAATAAACATTTTTCAGTATTTTTAATATTGCAGAATGCTAAAGAGAAGAGTTCATGTGTTTTATAAGGAATTCCATGAATTATAAAAGCAAAATTATTTAATATCATATATTCATAACTATATAATACAAAATAATGCAGTGCTTTTGTAACAATTTACAGTTTAATAAATATAATAAACACAATAATGCATTAATTCTTTTTCAAGGAAAAATGTTTATTGACATATAATTTAATATATCAATTCCATTGGGAAAATTAATGACAATTTGGATCATAAAAAGTATATTTTTTGCAGTCACAAACCGAAGAAAACGTACAACCTTTTGTAGCAAATATTGAAACTCAATTAAATTGCGTTCAAGATGCATTGCAAAATGAAAAGCTTGTATGTATTATATTTTAATAACTTTGAATAATTATTTTTAACTGTGTTTTATTTTGTAATAATTTTATTTCAACCGATACTTCAATAATGAAACGCTCTTGATTCCAGAGGCATGATACGGATAAAAGTATGGATGTATGGATACACGATACAACAGAGAAGTTAATAAAGAATATTGAAAATATTTTCAGAATATGTAAAGAAAAGAAAAAAGCGATTGAGTTTATGGAATATGCTGTATGTTTAACTTTTTACGTATATAATATTAATTTTTATATAATACTTACAATCAATTACATGCTAGCAAAGAAAATTTATATAATTGTATTATTTTTTTTTTTATTTCAGACCACTAAACGAAATGAGGTACAAACATTAAATATCTATTATGTTTTAAAAGTATAATAATATAGTAAATAAACATTGCTTATTTTATCTTTATAGATGCAAAATAGAATGAATAGTTATGTTACAGAAATGTCAAAGAACGCAACAGTAAGTATTTTGTAATTTTATTTGATATTTTTTGTATTATTATATATTTTCCTATTACTTTTATGTATTTATTTATTATTATCCCTTATTAACATTTTATAGTCAAATCCAGTTACTCCGCAACAATTTAAATTAATGGAGGAATTTCGTGTATGCACCGTCGAGGCTCAAGCAGCAACAGAAGATATTCGTGAAGAAATTAGCACTATTCTTTCTTCATTTGCTGTCCAGCATCAAAAAGTATATTCTTATATTACTCGTATAAAATTATTAATATACTTAGTTTAACCTGTAGATCTGAAAAACCATTAGAAAATTCATTACAATTTATATGATTTGTGATATTGATAGTACACTGAACTAAACAAAATGGTCAAAGATACTCAAGAACATTTACTACGATTGCGAGAAACGGTATTACAAGCAATCAATGGATTAGAATTACAAGTAAGATGAAATCACGTAAACCTCTTATTACATTATAAAACCGTATATTTATAATTATATTTTTTAATATATTAGGAAATAGAAAGGACAAGACATATTGAACGAATTACAGCCGAGAAAGTGAAACTAAAAGATGTAAAAAATGAATTCATTCGTGCCCAATCCGAATTATTTAATTATGTAAATAATGTGCAAGAAAAAATCAAGGTAGGAAGGATACAATACTTTTAATATATTGTGTAATAAATATTTTTTTTTCTTATTTTTTTTTTATAATTATATTTTGTAAATTATATATTTAGAAATACTACTTTTTTTAATTTTATACTCGTTTCTTTTAGGATCAAAATCTACCTGAATGTGTAGAAACATACATATGTAATGATTTATTAAACTTTGTAATCGACAAAATCGAGCTTGTACTTAACCACGTTCAAGTGCATCAAAATCAGGTAAATATTGTTCAAATGTTAAATAAAAGTCAATATTTAAACTCTATATTTATCATATATCTATAAATATTTTTCTAGGAATGTTTTTTTGCATCCAATACAGTAGAGTTAAAGGAGCAGCTTTGTTGTACAACATGTTCCTTCCAAGATTTGCAGAAACACATGAGTACAATTGTAAGTATTATTATTTTTTGTAATTTATTTATTACAATGTTTCTTTCTCAATCGAATTATTTTAGTTAATGCGTAACGAAATGGACGAAACAATTCTTTGCGAAAAAGAAGAAAGATTAGGACGACTTGAAGCAGAGATTGATAATGCACATACAAAGATGCAAGATACTTTAGAAACTTTCTGGAATACAATAGAACAGGTTTTACACATATCCTTTTTTTGGTATAAGAGTAATAATAATAATAATGAAATATTACGGTAATGAAATATTACAATATTCTTTTAGGATGATTTTATCGATCATTCAGCAGATTTCCAATGCCAAAATCAGGTAGTACATGATCTATACATTGTACCATTAATTATTTATCCCATATTAACTTTTGCAAAAGAACAATTTTACTTTCATTTAATATCTATTATGTAAATTCTAGACAATCAATGAATTATTAAAAGCAAAGGAAGATATGCATAAATTAAGAAAGGAATATGATGATTATAAGCTTAAAACATTACAGGTATGAATTTCTGTTAATTGTTGCGTTCAAAATAGAATAAAAGTAACAATTTATATATTCAATAAAATCCTTATTTTCTTTTTTTTTTTTTTTTTTTTTTAACTTACAGAAAATATGTCAAACAAAATCTGACGATAAAATAAATCAATGGAAGTGTCGCATAGTAGACTTGGAAGAGCAGCTTCGCATCTTACAACATGAGGTTATCAACTTAACGTTTTATTAAATATTTTTAATTCTGACTTTTTATACTGTGCAATGTCAACAAATTTTATTATTGATATCTCTAGAGAGATTCGATTTTTATTTTGTTCATAATAATATCTATATTGTTTGTTATATAATCAGACTAAATGTAAACAAGAAGCCAACAACTTTTTGAAAAGTAGCATCGAGTCTATGGAGAAGGAATTATCTTCTGTACAAATGAAAGCAGAAAATTATAGACGTTCCTATTCCGTTGATAGTATAGATTATCAAAAAAAAATTTTAGAATTAGAAAATATAGTAAGTAATAAATTTAGTTTTTTTTTTTTTTTTTCTTCGTATAATACATACGTATTATAAAAATACAAATTACACATATATAAAAGCAATGTATCGAAAGTTCATCATTATCTACACTTGCAGATCAAAGTACAAAAGGAAGTGGAATCAAAACTTAGGAAGAGTTTAGATAACAGTGAAATGGAGCTTCAAAAGTCAAGGAAACATTTGGAACCTTTTGTAAGAGGGAGTTATGAACAATTTTATTTGTTCTTAAGATTGCATGTTGGAATATCTCAATAACGTTTGATAGTAAAAAGAAAAATCTGAGGAAGAATTTGTTTGTTTTAAATTGGTCAATATTATAAAAGAGGATCGTACTTTTTATAATACAGATTTCACCAACATCTCTTCGAAACCGATGAAATTACATATGGAACTTAATTTATCCTTGCATACAAAATTATTAAAACAAATGAAATAAAAGAAGAAAGTATCGAAATATTAAAATATGAAATATTCCAACATCTCATTTTAAGTAACTCGCAGACACATAAATAATGTATATACGAATAACGAATGCGTATTATTTTTTATTTGATAAAAAAAAAAGCATATAGAATGTACTCCAGAAGAATTATCTATATGCTGTGGATATCAATTGAAACAAGAGGTAATAACTTTTAACAATTATCAATTTATAATACATCATTTAATAACGATTGATTTATAATGTGAATTGTGACTTGTAAAATTGAAACCTTTCAATTCGTACAGAATACATCCCAGCTTGTTAATATATTACAAGAAGCAGTACAATCTACAAAAAGTGGACTTCAAAACGTCGAATGCGAACTTAAACTGCTGGTATGTTTAAATCAAATGAATATTGGCGTAAAACATTTGACATTATTATTATTATTATTATATTCATGAAAATAACAACAAATATCTAAAAAGAATTGATCTGTAGATGTGTGAAGGATCTTCTCAGTCTTGTACTCCGACAACTTTGGTTATGACAATTATTGATAAATTAAGGAAATATGAAGGACAATTAGAAAAATGTTATGGAGACATTGAAAATCTTAGAAATACATTATGTTCTAAAGATAAACTTGTAAGTATTAATTTGATACGATGAAGATTATTTTTATTTAAAAAAAAAAAAAAAAAAAAATATGAAATATCAAATACCTTAGTAATATATTATAATCAATCGTTATAAATAAGAATATATTTCAAATTATACTGTAAATATATATGAATATACAAGCACGTACTTTTTTTTGTTTCAGTTAGAAAATATGAACCAAGTAGTTATGATCCAAAATGATTCTATAGCAGTCACGCAAAATGAGCTGAAGAGTCTCTATAAAAAACAACAAGAAAAGGTAAGTTTTACGTAGGAATTGCATTTTTATAAGCATGAGAAAAGTCCTTAAATGTTATAAGCGTTACGTGCTTTCGTTATTTTATAAGTTATACTTAAGATAAAAAAGAAATTTTATCTCTATTCAAATAAAACTAATTTGAAAAAAAAATCAATTCATGAAACAATTAAATTAAAGTTAATATTCGTGCATATGTATTTAAGTATACTAAATAGTAGATTACATGTACAGTAGACGCTCCAAATTTTTTATTATTTTTGAGTTTGAACAAAGTATAACTTTGTCAATAAGAAATAAGTATCGTTAACTTTTGTACTCGCGATAATATATCTTGTTTTTAAAATGTGATTATAAATAATTAACGAAGTACGAAGCAATATATTTTTATTTCCAAAAGTTATTAACGAAGGTATGTGGAACATAAATATTTTTATACCTCGTTATTACGTGGTACCAATTTCATTGTTTTTTTTTTCATTTTTCCAGATTAATATGCAGGATTGTATTATAGCTCAATGCGAGAAGGAAAAAAAAGAGCTATCCAAACAGGTTTGTATCTTCTTAATTTTACTAATGTATGGATTAGCAAAATATATGAAAGCGATAATGTAAATTATAAAATGAATATTGCGCGCTCATCTCTTTCCTTTCTTGTACAGAATGAACTTCAAGCACAGACAATCGGGCATTTGCAAAATGCCGTGGTCGAAGCCAAAAGATGCTTAGATAGTATGGGACATAAAGCAGTAAGTGATGTGAGCGAACTATGGAGTTCGATTTCGTCTTCAGCATTCGGTCACGGGAATGTGCATGACGTTTAAATTGCTTTTATAAACATATTGAACAATGATTTGACAGTATGCTAAAACATATAATTATGTATGTATGTACTAATGTTAACTATCATTGTAAATACCTTTCAAATATTATAATTAAAACGATAATTTACACAATATGAGAGATATCCAAGCGATTTTATTATTTTTTTTTTTTTGTTGACATGATCATTTTTTTGAATTTTTTCAATGCTACACTTAATGTGCAAGTATAAAACTCCTATCAGCTCTTTTCGAAAATACCAATGGCAATTAATTGTGAGTGCATAAGCGTGATACGTGACACAAAAAGTTTAAGTCAGTGTGATATGATATTCGCGATGCATGTGGTATGTATTATTCTATTTAGAATAACATAAAATTAACAATGCGTTTAAAAATAATATTACAATCTTCATAGAAGTTTTGTCATTTATAAAATCTTATCCTTATTACTTCCAATAATACGTACAAATTCTTAAATGCTTATCAAATAAGTACATGACAATTAACTAACTATATTATAAACTATGCTGATTATTGAATTATATTCTGCTTTTACACGTGAAATATATTTAATGTATTTATCATTTTATTATTGTTATCACTTCGAAAACCATAGGTAAAACACTGATTGGAAGTTAATTTTCTTCTAGCTTTTTGTTAAAGGTGGAACTATTCAATTGTTAACAATGTTTATCGACGAAACTCAGAATCAATATAGCGACTGTTTCACAGAAGTAAGTGTAATATTTAATTTTTAATCTTTATGTATGTTTTTAAAATATTTTTTAAGAATTTATTTTAATATGTTATTTTTTAAATTAAGGCTGCCGCACAAGAAAAATTGTTAGAATTGCAACGGGATGCCATAGACACTTTACAATCGAAAATTGAGTACATGATTAATGATAAACATTTAGTAGTTACTTCCTTACATACTACATATTGTTCCATATTAAGCATAATACAGGTATAATAAAAATAAGATTCATGCTGATATAAAACAATGTGTATATATCTGTGGTTTAAATAAATTATAAAATTATTAATGTTTGAAGATACATTATGCGTTTAAAATTTATTATTATAAAAATTATTATGCAAATTAGACAAACCTGATAGTATTAAGACACATAAATGGATTTTTACGATTATTCCTACTAATAAATTAATTATGAAAAACATATTAATTTTATTTAATTATTTTAGGATCAACTCAAGCTTTGTACAAATGATTTTCAAGCATTAATATACAAGGTAAATTTACTCAATGTTAACACTTCTTAAAATTTCATATCAACTTTCTTTATTACGTTAAATGGAACGTTAAAATTTTTTTTTTACTTTACAGATAAATACTTTAATGCAAGCAAATATTCTTCTGGGAAATAAGTACATTAATGCAAAAAAATTATGGAAAGAAACAAATCAGGAATTGCAAGAATTAAAGTATTGTAGAATTTGTCTAATTTACTTTTTCCATGACGCTTTTAACTCATAATAATAAACTATATTATGATATGATCTTACAGAAATATGTTATCCAAGGAAAAAAAACAAACAAAGATATATGAAACTAAGTCTTGTCAATGTAAAGTGGATATTGAGCATAAGGGTTGTATGACACAGAATCTTACATCAGAACAGACTTTAGAATGTTCTTCAATATTGGATAAGCGAGAACATATACAAGATTCATTTCAAAATCATGAATCACAAGCTCAGACTGAAATTATTATTAGGGAAAATCAAAACTTAAAGAAACAAATGCAAAAATACAAATCAGATTTGGTTGTATTTAAAAATGAATTGAAAATAAAAGATCAAGAAATAAAAGATCTCGAATGCTGTTTAAAATCTGAAAACCAAAATCTAAAGATATGTTTAGAAAAACGAACCAAAGAATTAGAAGACTTAATAATAGAATTAAATATTGCTAAACAAAAGGAGATTAATATTAAAAAATATGCAATTGATTTGGAAGCTAGACAAGAGGAGGTAATAGTAATTTTAATTTATAAATTATTATATAAAAAAAGGAAGAATATCCTTGATAATTATGACTAACTTTCATTATTTATCAACGTATTATAGTATACAATACATAAACAATTATATATTAAATATTAAGACTTCTAATTACATTATTTTTAGATAAAAAATTTAAAACAACAAATTGATTGTAACGAATCATTAATAAGAAAGCAAGCCCAAACCATAGATCATTTACAAGCAAAATTATGTACATCTGAACAACAAATTAGACAATACATATCTGAATCTACAAGTTTCAAAGAGAGATTTTTATCGATAAAAGTGTTACTCAAAGAGAAATCAGATAGTATGGCGAAATTACAAGCGGATTATGAAGTATTAAAAGTACGTTATAAAGTTATAAATATACTTTCTTGTAATATATCTAGAATACATAATAATATGATAATACATTTCTATGTTTACAGAATGAGAATTCAATACTGAAAACAGAAAACATTGCATTAGAAACTAAAGCAAAGGAAGATCTTTATTTACTACGAAAGAAGGTATCAGTACTCATAAATTGCACATACATTTCTACTGTTTTATAAATATACAAGAAAATAACGTTATTTATTCTAACAAAATCATAATATATCATTCTTATTGCAGTTAAAAGAAACTCAAACAGAATTATCTTTTATAAAAGACAGTTATTACAAAACGGCCGAAGACTATGATAAAACTCAAGAAAGCTTGATCATATCTGTTAGACGAGAAGCAGAGTTACAAGAATCATTAACAATTGCAGTAATGTATCATAACATCATACGTAATCTTTTTTTTTTTTCATTTTCATAGAAAAAAAAATCTTTTACCATTCATAGATATATTTTTGCTAGGAAAAGGAATATTGCTCAAAGCTTGCAAATTTTGAATCAAAAATTGCTAGATTGGAGAATTTAATATGTGAACTCGACGAAGAATCGAAGGATACCAAGAAAAAATTATCTTCAAAAAATATTGAGCTTTGTCAAACGCAAAATATGTGTAAATCATTTTCTAATCAATTGAAAACTGCACAGCAAGACGTAAGTTGGTATTAAATTAAGTATCAATAATATGTTTCTAATGGTATTATTATTTGATATAAAATTATTAGCTTTACGAACTTCAAGAAAAATATCTAAAAATGGACAATTCCAACTGTCACTTAACCCAACAATTACAAGAATGTATAGATGAAAACTGTAATCTAATGCAACAGAAAACTTCACTCGAAGAAGACAACTACAATTTCGCTAATCAAGTGAGATATGTCTACGCTCTGTTATAAATATTAACATCCATTTTGATCGATATAAATTTTGAAAGTGTAACTTTTTGTAGTTACATAACATGTACCAATCTTTGATGGAATTGAAAAAAGAATGTCAATCGAAAGACAAGTCTTTGGCATGCGTGTCGGCAGAATTAACTGAAACAGTACTAAACAGGTCAGAACTTTGTAACGAATCCCAATATATGGTCTCATGTATTCGTACATGGATGGCAGAACAAAGAAAACTTGTTGAAACTCTTGTTTCAAAATTACAAATTAAGCAACAGCGATTAACAATATTTAAACAACAATTTGGACATGAAAAGAAGTAATTATTTATTATAAAAGATTCAAAAATATTTATATTTTAAAATCTATTTTATTAATATGAAAATATTTAATTTGAACTTTATTTAAATTGAAATTTTAATTTGTAGAACTTTGTTAATCAAAATCAGGGAACTAAGAAGAGTGAACAATATACTAGGACAAAGATTAAAAAGAGTACATAGAACAACAATTGGAAAAAATACTAAAAGTGCAGGATATTCATATTTGACACAGAACTTAGGTGTACGTATCATATTAAATATCATTAAAACTTATTAAACATTAGATTACATATAAAGATGTAAATCAAACTGAATGCAATCTTAGAATTATCTCTTTTATATTTACGATAAACTTTAAATTAATATTATTAAATATTAATATATTATTATTAAATATAAATTAATTTATATTTAAATTAAACTTTAATAGTAAAATTTAAATCTTTTTGTAATAGAAAATTTTATATAGGAAAATATTCAACTTTCTCTTATATTTTTAGAAATCCTCGATATGCCCGATTAAATCTGTACGTCGCACTTCGGTGTGCGGCAATTCTTGGTGGTTTCCTAGGATGGAATATTTAACAAATCAATTGAGAAAAAATAATCAATGGTGGCACACAAACATAGCTAATAAATCAAAGAATAATAGCGGAGTAGATGAAAATCGAGATTGCGGTTATCAATCATCTGCAAGCAAATGACAATGTATAATAAAATCTGTCATAGCATAGTCGAATCAAATCGATGTATGATAGAATAATAAGATAGAATAATAATTAATATTATTTACCACTGAAATTTGTAAAGAATTTATGCATTAATGTTATGATTAATATACTCTACTTGTTTTTTTATATATATCTTCTTAATTGTATACTTTTAATAATAACTTGTATTAATCATATAAAAAGAATTACTTTATTTTTCTTAATTATCAATGCATTTATAAATAGTACAAAGATAATATGTCATGTTGCTAAATAAGTAGTTACATCGTTTAGACTCATTTTAATATTATAATGTGGTAAGCAAGCAAGTCTAATTAATGCAAGATTTTCCATGTACATTGTGTGAAAGACTTCAAATAATAATTTGCATTCGTCCAAATTAAATATCTCATCGGACTTCGGTGGATTCTAAATACGAATAATAAATATAGAAATGCGTTAAGATAAAATAATTTACGTTTGGTTCTTTCATAAAACCAATTCGTAATAACATCGTTTAATGATGTATAACATACTGATATGTTCTATTCTAATAATATACACTCATATGAGTACAAACGACTAACCGAAATGGTATGTAAAAGTAAAGTATTGCAAAAAAAGTTATATGTATCTTCCATTGTGTACCATATATTGGAAAGAAAATAGCGATGCGTTAAATAGAATAATCCTATTGACGCAGAAATGCATTTTATACTGAATAAATTATCTCTGAAATATAAAAAAAAGCACGAAAACGATGTTAGTTGAATTTACAAATATATAATTCTAATTATTATTAAAGTATTTATTTACTTATTTACCTAGTAACTTCAAAAATTTCCCACGCAATTTTTGGAAAAATATCGTTTCCTTCCTCGAAAATATATTTTGAAAATTTAGATTCTGTAATATGACAAAAATGTAATATAAGAATTTTAAAAATTATTAATTTTAAAGTTATTAATATAATATATATATATATATATATATATATATAAAATTGTATTAAAACATTATTTATTATATTTTTACTTACTGAAAAACGATAAAATAACATCTTTATCTCGTTGATGTTCTTTTACGAAAGCTATATCTTTAAATGAAATTAATTCCCAAACGCATAATTTAGGAACTAATAAATCATAATAATCATGTATCGGATTATATGTACAAAACCAGGGACCACACAGATCATCGTAATTTATATTAGAATCAATTATTGTTTCAGATTTAATCTTTCGATACGATATGACATTTTTATAATTAATAGGTACAAATGGTTCGGATAAAAATATTCGCCCGACATTCGTTATATGTTCCGCTTTATTAGACTCAGTAGTATTTTTTAATTGATAACTCTTATTTTTTAACATTTTTTTTTTTTGGTATATATTTAATATATTGCTATTATTTTATGCAGATTTGTTTAAAAATCTAATTATACAAGATCTGAAAATTGTGAAAGTTTATACTCAAATAATTAATTGCAACAGACAATGGTAACTAGAGCGACGAATAATCGATTATTTTATAGTTTATTGGCTATGTGGATACAATCTTTCTCTAACTGCATAAAAAAATTAGTGACAGTATATTATTATAATATTCACAAGTTTATTTTCTTTTTTTGTATAATCATTCATAATTTATCATGATTTATCAATAAAATTAATATACAATATGTTTTAGAGCAAGAACTGTTATACACATTACAATCTAAGAAAGTAAATACATAGTAATTATAGCAGCAGGAATGGCCTGTACTATATCTTACAAGATGCTTGCGTGCCAAAAGTTCATCAAATGTTGTATATGTTAAATGTATTATTATTATTATTATTATTATTATTATTATTATTATTATTATTATTATTAATATTAATATTATTATTATTATTATTATTATAATTATTATTATTATTCATTACCATTAATATTACTTATTACACAAATCATATTTACTTATATGATTTATATTATAATGTATTTATATTTATATATATATATATATATATATATATATATATATATATATAAATATTTATATATATATATATATTTATAACGAACACCGCTCAGTACTACTATAATAACAAATGGGAGTTTTACCACTTTTTAATAGATTTGATACTCAAAATAGATGATATATCGTCAAATACATTGAGACACACGTTTTAGTCAATCACTCGAGCAAGTGTTCGTGTTGCACATTTCACCGCCCATTCCTTATAGTGGTTTCCCTTCGTGTACATTCCTTTCAAACTCATTGCAGACACACTCATGATGTACTTATCTGTGTTGAATATAGTACATATCTGTAAACAAAAATAAATAATGTGCTTTCTGCGCAACAATTTATTAAATGATTTATGTTAAACTTAAATTTTTAGTAAAGAAATAAAAGATTTTACAGTAAAAAAATGCACTTAATCGGACTCTATTAGCTCTATTATAAATTTTTGCTTTACAAATTCTTGCGAGTGAATTTTTTTATTTATAATACATTAATTACACAAATATATTAAATGTATTTTGTAGTTTTCAATAAGTAATAAAACATGATATTAATAAAGCGAGATTCTAAATTAGCCAATTTTTATAAATATAATGATATTGTTTAATTTATATAAATGTATTTTATTTGAGAATATTACCTGAAATAAATAGTTATATTTTGTATACACAAACTACTCATAACTTACCTAAATTAAGAAAAAATTTCTGAAAACAGATTATTCTAAAACTTTTATGAAATCAAGGACATTAATAAGTTTGTAACAATACACATATTGTGACATACATGGAATGTAAAAATGCGACGCGTTCATTGAATAAATATTATTATTTACCAACAGTTTTGAATTTGAAATACATCTATATATTACGAAATATAGAGAAATATTCGTTCATAAGTGGCACAAAAAGTGATACACCAGAAAAATTTAATTTACAGCCTGTATTGTTCACGTCATATTGCTAATGTTGAAAGTATTAACAGAAACTGTAAACTAAATTACCAAAAAATAATTCATATAACTTAAAATAGTTTGATAAGGCAAAAGAAATACACCACAAGATTGCACATTTAGTATGTATATATAAAATGGTGTGTTCGGTCTTAAGTATAACATTTTGTATCTTCATTCATATAATATTTGTAGTGAAAATCAACAATTTGAATCAACGTAACTAACCTTTAAACTTTTTCTATGTACTTTGTTTTCTTTTATTAAATTATAATAAACTCTATATAACATAGTACACATCGATTTTGGCGAAAAATTGACGCTTTCATATTATGCATAGTGAATGTCGCCACACAGCAGATTTGCAAAAGTTAATTCACAATGACGTATTGTTATAAATAGAATACAAAGATGACTGCACTCAAGAAGAATAAAAGGCACTATCAGAGATATATAAAAATGTAGAATAGCATTGAAGTTTAAATCACAGAACTATGAACTTATATATCTTATTATAATAGAATCAGAAAAATAATAATTGTCCAACCAATATTGCATTTGGTTGTACGATTAAAAAAAAAAAAAAAAAAAGAAAAAAAGAAAAACAGAAACTATAAAAAGCTTTTTCATCAACAAATTTATCTAGGTAAGAAACATTTAATTAACTATTGGAATGATTGTCATTTAGAAAACAATAGTATAATATGAATATTACATAAAATATTCTATGAAATTTTATCAATCATAATACTTAAAATATAGATAAACGTAAACTGTTAATATCCTTTTATATAACTTCCATCATCTTATGTAGATATTATACAGACATACCATTTAGATGATATAATTATTTCATCAAACAATACAATATCCTTTAAGCATATACTGTTCTATGTTAAATGCAAATATATTATTCAAAGATTTCTTATCTTTTGTACAATGTAATATACAACCTAAGGTTGATTTTTTGCTGAACAAACAAAAAATGAAGATATAGGAATATATACTTTAGAAATAAGAATAATAATAAAAAATATTTTACGTATGCTGAACTATTAGATATTCCTAGTGAAAATAACATTAAATTCAGGCTAACCTTTAATAAACTGTTTCTCCTTTATAAAAATTTATAGATGTATCATGTAATAGTAATTTCAGTTTTGAAAAATGTTCAATTACTGAATGTTGCATAATTACTCTACTTTGTTGTAGAAATAGTTTAAAAATAGCCAATGATCATAGTCATATAGATACCAATATTAAATGTAACACGTACAGGTTTGGATAATCACTTGCAGCAATTGCCGGTTGCTGCTTTTTGCCCTTCTGATTCAACGAGCCGACGGCCTTGCCCACTTGTACTTGCACTTCCTGACTGCTCATTTTTCGGAAGCTTTTTAGCTGCAAAATACAAAGCAACAATAACTATATCCTCTTTTTATTGCATATTAAAACATAAAACATAAAACATAAGGCGAAATATTTTATACATTTGAATTTAATTTCGTGTACATAACAATAAAATTGCATTTTTCACTAAAAGTATATTAAACTTACCAATTGCTAGAAATATATCATTAACATTCATTGCTGTTTTGGCTGATGTTTCCATAAATAAAAGACCATTTTCATCGGCATATGCTTGAGCTTCATCATATTCAACGACTCTTTTGTTTGTGAGATCTGCTTTATTCCCTGCTAATGCTATAACTATACTTGGACTGGCTTGCCGTTGCAATTCTTTTACCCACGTTTGTGCACGCACAAATGTGTCCTATTTTGTATTAACAAAAAAAAAAAAAACAACACAAATATATCACACAAAATATTATGGTGTTATATTAATACTTATTTTATAATATCATTTGACAATATGTTCATAGAATTTCAATTATATGAATTATTTTACAAAATGATGATTGTTTCGCTATACAAGTTGTAATATGTCAATAATAATTAATAAATATTGTTCATCGTATACAAGAACATTTAAGGCACAGCACATTTACACACCTGATTTGTAATATCATACACAACAATTGCTGCCTGAGCACCTCGATAATACATTGGTGCAAGACTGTGATAACGCTCTTGACCTGCTGTGTCCCATATCTCAAACTTTACAGTCGTGTCATCCAAACATACAGTTTGCGTTAAAAATGCAGCTGTAAATAAAATTATTAATGAAGCAAAAAAAATAAAAGGATTATAATTTGAGTATCGATACTGTAAAAAGCAAATATATTTCTGAAATTCAAGTATCTCCATTTATCTAACACAATAGCAGAAAAAATGCTATATCTCCATCGCATTCGGTCCACAATTAACCGTGTGATTATAATAACATGCAGACACATGTAAAATGTGATTCTGGCAACTTGTTGATTATCTTTCTAACTATATTATCTTATATTTCCTAAGAAATATGCAACTTGTATAGAAAACATTTATTTAGCATATGACAAAATAAAAAATAACAGAAGATATTAACCGAACAATTTAACATGTACAAGCAAATATCTTATTGATTTGAAATTGATTTCAAAGATTCTTCTTACCTCCTATCGTGCTTTCTTGATATTCATGGAACTGTCCTTTAACAAACCTAAGAACCAAACTTGACTTTCCAACTGCAGATTCTCCTAGTAACACTAGTTTGAACTGACATATTTTTCCCTGTGTTGAACCATTTGGCCTTTGAGCAGTACCTCTGTTAGCCATGATCTCCTAAAAAATAAGAAAATAGGAATGAAAACAAAATACTTAAAGATTTATGACAATATATATATACAGGCAATACTTAATACGCATATTCTTAAAATTTCATTTTTATATTTTAATACATAGGTTTATCGTTAAGATTATGCATAAGCAAGTTACTAATTAAAAATTAGATAGTACTTTAAAGTAAAATATTGTAAAAATAAATCATATATATCTAACGGTTATTCGCATTAATTTTTGTAATATTTTATTTTAATATTGAAATTTTTGTATCAGCCTTATAATAAAAATATTGAGTTGTATTTTTATATAAACAGAAGATCCTATAAACTTGTTTTATCCATATCCAAAAGTATAGAAGAAGAGAAATTTATTATTAGTTTTGAATAATACCTCATAATTAAATAAGATTTACTCAATGAAAAGTACATAGCTACTCACTGTCATTCTAAAACACTGTTTTGAGAGATAAACGTCTATTTATACTAGATCTTTACTTGTTGTAGATAAGGCACTCATTTACGTGCATAGTACTTTGGTCTGTACAAAAGTTCTATAGATTCACGTTAAGTTTAAAAAAGTATCCGTATAAAGAAGTTCAAAGTAAAAGCAGATTATTAAAATTAAAATAACAAAAAAAATATGAATAATAATATCAGAGGAATATATATCTTTAACGATACAAACGAAAAAGTAATTATAAATATATTACAATTGAAATCTTAATTTGTATGCTTTTATGATTTCGTTAAACAAAAAAAAAAAAAAGAAAAAGAAAAGAAAAAAGAAAAACAAGAAAACATTGATGCATAAAAAGTCAACAATACATATCACTCATTCTTTACAAATATGCAAGCATACTCGTAGTTCTTTCTCAAATATTAAATAAACGCGATCAAATCTAACCTATGACATCCGAGAAAATATCATTAACACGAACATGCAGATATGACTTCTAAATTATTTCTTCGTACCTAAAATTCAAGAAACAGAGAGAGAGATATATATATATATATATACATACTAGAGAATGCACTTATAATAATAATTCACTTACGTTAATGAAAAAGGAAAAAAAAACAAAAGAGAAAAGATTATATACTAAAAAAATACACCACGATCTTTAGCCCATTAAGGCAGAGAGCCATTGATAATTGCATTACTCAATTAGTCTGCTGCTTCTGACAGATTCGCCTCCCTTCTCTCTGATAATATTACAATTGATAAACTGAAACTTTGATAAAACCGAAAACTGGAGAAAATGAAAAAAAGAAAAAAAGAAAAAAAAAACATGACAAAAGGAATGAAATTAATTGAACACGCTATGTTACGTTACTTTACAAAAAAAAAAAAAAAGAGAAAAAAAAATTCCAAGATATCATCGTTCTACCGACCTAACAAACTTCTCAATATAACCTGATATAAGAGTATCACGACGCGGCAAAAGAAAGGAAAAAAAAAAAAAAAGAAAAAAAGAAAAACCGTCTCCTCTAAACGCGTAATTTCATGCAGTAATTATCTACGTAATTGGCACCTTGTAACCTTGGACAATAGTATCGGCGGGGACAAATTAATATTCTCATCGAAATATCACGAAAAACCGTTGAAGCAATGCATCGCAACCTATCATGAGAAAAAGAGAGATGAAAGCACGAGAAACACGTATACGTCACACCTAAAAAGCGTGCGGAGCAGCAGAGAAAGACCGAGATAGAGAGAAAAAGAAAAGAGATACCGCCAAACACGAGAGAACCAGTAATAAGTAGTGTAACGAATAAAAGTGAGAGAAAGACAGATAGATAGAGATAAAGATAGATAGAGATAGAGAGATAAAGAGATAGAGAGATAGAGAGAGAGGGAAACGAAAAAATATTAGAAAGCAGAGAGAGAGAGAGAGAGAGAGAGAGAGAGAGAGAGAGAGAGAGAGAAGTAGAAAGAGACGACACAGAAAAACAGGGAAAGAAACGAAGAGAGAGAGAGAGAGAGAGAGAGAAATAAATAAAAGAGGATAAAACGATGCGCAGGTAATTGTTACAGCCCTGAGTACTTGTCACCACCCGTTAAAGCGTCATCAATGTACAAAATATCCAATCAGCTAATACATCTTGTAAAATGACGAAAATAAAAAACCAAAGATAAAAAATCCCGTGATTCTTTATATGGCAAACAGGATTTGCATGTCACAAGTGATAATTTTTTCGCTCCTCGTTCTCTCTCTCTCTCTTTCTCTCTCTTTCTCTTTCTCTCGCTTTCACACACACTCTCTCTCTCTCTCTCTCTCTCTCTCTCTCTTTCCCCCTTCATGCTTCCTTTGTGACATTAAGTATAAAAGCAATCGTGACAGCTCACGAACCGAGTCTTTCCACGATTTACGCACAATTAATATTACACTTTTTATATTCTTCCAACAATACTCAACAGAGTATAAATATTTTTCTTTTATTATTATTATTATTATTATTATTATTATTATTATTATTATTATTATTATTATTATTATTATCTTTCCCTTTTCTCCTTTCTCGTGTAGTTATAATTTAATACGAAAACGTAACGCTTTTAACACTAGAACGCGTTCGCGTCAAGTATAATACGGCTGACACAGCCACCTGCAGTTGTTGTACGGCAGAACACGGAGAAATCGAATTTTCGAGAATTTAACCTACTGTAAGTGTTAGAAAAAGATTTCTTTAGCGTTGAACAGGAACGTGTAACACTCTGACTCTCTTTTAGAGGGAGGACAATGGACGCACGATACACGGCACGATGATGATTAATAATGTCAATTCACAGGCCGCGCGTATACACGATCACTTTGGTCTCTAGTAAATCGGCCCAATAACCGACCATAGATCGTGCAATCTATATAGAATGTATACATTTATGACAGCTCAGTGGATTCACATAACACGACTTTGCGAATTGAAACAGTTTCTTTCGTTCCTCTCTCTCTCTCTCTCTCTCTCTCTCTCTTTCTCCCTCTCTTTCTCTCACTCCCTCTCCTCACTCACTCTCTCTCTGTCTTTCTCGCTCTCTCTCGCTCTCTTTTCTTACTTCCTTTTTTTACTTTCTCATATTTAGCTATGCTTAAAAAGAACAATTCCACTTCTCGAATAATCGAAAGGACGAACGATAACGCGTTATTTACGTCTTTGTCTATATACTTATGGACGAAATCCCTCCATCTCTCTCGCTCGCACGCGCGTGCTCTTTCTCTCTCTCTCTCTCTCTCTTCCTTGCCCTATCTCTATATTTCTATCTCTCTCACTTTTTTCATTCACTCACTCACTCACTCACTCACTCCCTCTCTCTCTCGCTCTCTCTCTCTCTCTCTCACTCTCTCTCTCTCACATTAAAATTATACACAATGAGGAAATTCTCGATAAATAAAATTGTTAAGCTTGACACTTTCCAAAAAGTCCTGCGTACTTTTAGAACACGCACGATACACACGCTACTCGGCCGCCACTATGTCTCGAGGGCGATACAAACGGAACACAACGCAAACCTTTTCCACAGATCAACGGCTTGAACCGATCAATTACCAATTATTTCGTGACAAGCGTGAGGAAATGTGACCAATTTCAGTTCCTAAGGATCCTTTTGAGACGAGGTTTCCCCAATACCATTTCCTTTTTTTCTGCAATATGAAATTGCATGCATTGTGCGTTTTGATGGAACCGGTGATAGGACAACAAAAACCACTAAACCAATAACGTTTGAGGAATTCTTGCCAGTGTCATTTTCTCGTAATTTTATTGGTACCGGTTGTGCCGCAATAAAGCGTTACTGCGTCACTCTATGCGATATCCGTACAATAAATAGCCTTGTGAAGAAAACATAAAACTAATACGAAAGCGTTATATACCTTTGACATGATGATACGAACAATTTTATATATAGAAATAGTAAAAAGAGTAATGTAATTGTTTTTAATCTTTGGATATATATAATATGTAGACGTATTTATTAAAATTACGAACACACCGTCAACCGTACCATATTATTTATGAAAGAATAACTTTCTACAATTTTTCTCTAGAGTGTGTCATAGTTACAAAAAATTTAATCAAGCGGAAGTATGGTCTTATTCTTGGTAGGTCCAAAATTTCGTTCGCGGTAAATTTAAATGATATATCGTTTCTATAAAGTGTACATTTTTAATTAAATAATTGAACATTAATTATTCATACAGCGTGCATCTTTCAATTAAAAAAAAAAAAAAAAAAAAAATCGTCAAACCATATACATTTTATTCGGCAATAAAACAAACTTAAATAAAAATAGTTGGAAAGTATTAGCGATATATATATATATATATATATATATAAATAAAACAAGAAGATATATTAATATGGCGGAATTACTATTTCCGTCACACAAAAGCACAAAGGTATCGAATATATGCTATCTTAGTTTTTTTTTTTTTTGACTTTAAGGCGAAGAAAATAGTTATTATCAGTGGTGCTGTCCGAGTAGATACTGCCTTGTTCATTATCATTCATAACGGCCATCGCCGTTCTCCAATCGTGCTCTTCTAATCTTTAGGTTATGAAAAGCGCATGATACGCCGAACAAAACGTACACACGCGTAATCCACGATCGTAAGAGCATTAAAGCGGTGATACGCGATAGTTATCGATAATCACGTTCTGTAAGAGAATCCTTAATCCACGAAGCATTGCAGTTGCTTTTACATATTGCGCAGCGAGTTTCTTATCATTAATAGCAGCGAATCGTCAAAGACATCGCCTTTGTTTTTCTTGATAAAACGATTAAACAAAGAAAAAACAATGTCAGCATCTCCAATCGCTAGACAGGCTACCCAAAGTCAAAGTATACCCTCGAAAAGGGTCGTTATCGATGATCCTAAGCAATTACCAGCTGACTACTCTTCCACTCCAGGGGGTACACTTTATTCGACAACTCCAGGAGGTAAAGTCATATAACTTTTTTTTTTTCTTTTTTTTTTTTTTTATTTTACCATAGCCCTTTGCGGCTATCATTTTATTTGTTTATTTTATCGAATGATTAATCAATCAATCAATCAATCAATCGATCGATCGATCGATTATCATATTCATAGTAACAATATGAACGCGCCATCGCTTTTTTCGAAATATAAATAAAGTTAAATTTCTATTTATTCGGTAATAATCTGAAATTTTTAAAATGTTCGGGGACATTCGGCGAATAAAAAGATACGAGAAAATATTATTCAAATATTATTGAACTAATTTGAAATTTTAATTCGATCCTTGGATATATTCGAAATAATATTTTCGTTAAAACGGATTCTCCAGTGATTTTCAATCGTCCTTGAATTATTTAAAAAAAGAAATGAATTATTCATATATTTATAAGAATCGGGAACTTCGAATTTTAAATGTTAAAAGTATATCGAACGAACGGAACTAATCCCCTGTTGTCTGTAGACGACAATTCGATCGTAAATTTGTTTAATATCGAAGAAAGATAAAAATGAACATTCGAAAACGTTCTTCTCAGTTCGTACACGTGTTATTTCCGATAAAATCATCTATGGTCGTGATACTTGAATACGTATCACATCGACCTTTCTTACCTCGATTCCATAATTATATTATTTCTTGTCAACTCGCCAAAATACGAAAAGTAAAATTTATATTCCTTTACGTAACTTTTAGTAAATTAATCGAAAGTAGGAATACAATAAATGAGGATAATAAAGATTTACACTGCAATTTCGTGCGAGGTATTAAAACGAAACATCATAACGATTGGCTGTTGAATTGTCGAAAACGAGGTTTCTTTTTTTTTTCTTTTTTATTAATTGAAGCATGAATAATGAATAATTAAAAAAAAAAAAAAAAAGATTGATGACACATGTGCGCATGTTAAATTAATCGAATAAATAGTGTGATATGAAATTTTCATCAGGCGATTAATATTGCGATAATACGTGCTTTCAAAATTTTAGAGACCGATGATTGTTTGTAGAAACAATTTAAAGAAATGATTAATAATCGATAAAAGGTAAATAAACGGCCTTCTTTTTTTTAATTATTTTGAGATGAAATAAAATTTTGTTCTTTTTACGAAATTGTAACATATTTTGATTACTATTTTCAATAAGAAAAAGTGAATATTAGTTTAATATATATTAGTTCGATAATAGTTTATTTAAAAAAAAAAAATTCGTTTGTTAATGAGATGGAATCAGCCAATATTAAAACTTTTTCAAACTCAATTACATTAACAAGAAAGGTACAAACGGGCCACGTTATAAAATTGCGTATCATTTATCGATTATGTAACTTCATCATCGGTTTATATGTATATGTACTTTGTTTATAGTTCGTTAATATTTTTGCAATTGCCAATATTTCTATATTCGTTTTAATAGAAAATATTCATATATTAATTATTGGATAAAATTATATTTTTCGAAACGGCGTGATGATCAGTCAATGCTGAAAAAACAATTGCTTTTATTTTCAATGGATTCGAGGAAAGAATATCTAGATGATGAAATTACATTCAATTTTTTTTCATTTCTTTTTTTTTTCTTTTTTTTTTTTTGTTTCAACTTATTTATATTCGTATGATCGATAAATCATGTCGAACAGTATCTCACTGTAATAAGCGCGCGTGTGTAAATATACATATGTACGTATAAGTCAAGGACACAAGAATTGTTTCGATGTACTTAACGCGCACATGTTTTGTTGCATGCTCGCTGGTATGAAACATAACTATGTAGCAACTAAAGTTTTATAATTTATGCATCGCAAAAATAAGCATAATTTATAGATGTCATAATTTTAATATCAACCGTATTATTTAATCTTTCTTCCTTTTATTTATACAGAATTTATTAACGTGTATTTATATGCGTATAGTTCATCAACGAATTAGATTTCGTTTAAAATGAGATGTTTTGTTTATTCGATAACAAGTATATAAATATGTAACAGTATTTCTTAGCATATGTGTATTTGTAAATATCTATAACCGAAGCTTTAATTCATTGTAATTATTGTTTTTGTGTATATTTTTATGATAGCAATGTAATAAATGCTAGGAGTAGTAATTAAAGAGAAAATATTTTGCTATTTTAATCCGTTTTATATATTAAAGACAAACGTTTTTATTGATTTTCAACTTTCAAAAGAAAGCAATTAGTTGATAGTTTCATACGTTGCAATATTATTATAATAGGATTATTTAGATAATTTCTTTAATCCTTCTATTTCTTTTATTCTTCCTATCCGCATGAAAATGTACTTGTACAAATAGATTTATATTGGTCTAATTAATAAATTTTATTTTTAGCAATATTTAAAGAAATATTTGTAATATAAAATAGGCTATAAAAAGAAATTTAATATTAAAATTTATAATTAATATTGTTAAGATCATAACGATGATAATACTATTGTACAGGTACTCGTATCGTTTATGAACGTGCTTTTCTAATGAATTTACGAGATTCGCCAATATCACGTACTCCTCCACGAAGTATACCATCCATACCTGTGGATCTTTTGAAGGTTACACCAGCTATCGTGACACCTGCCAAGATATCCGCTGCTAAAGGTCAGTTCATATCTAAGGAAACGACTTAAAATTATGTTCATACGTAATACATCAATATTTAAATGCATTAACACCATAATAATATTAATATTTTAGACACATTGATGATTGAAGAATCTCCAGAACAATTTGAAATGGATATGTAAAATGGAAGAACTTGCAATCAGATTTTGTGGTTCTAAATGTGTTCATCTTCTAGCCATCTATGGCTGTGCTTATGATAATATGCCTTACTGGCATTAAAATTGTGTGATTGATTCTTTGGGTATACCATTAATAATTTTATTGTAAACGTTTGTTGTAGATCATTGGTCTTAATAGTTAATAATGTTTATTGATAAACTAATGAATACGAAAAATAATGAATATATTGAATCATTGACGTATTTTTTAATATATGTATAAAGTGTAAAGTTACAAAAAGAAATTATAATTGCACCTGATAACAGTAGCAACAATAATGCTTTCTTTCAAAATTCTATATATATATATATATCATTTTGTATCTTGATTCTTAAGAACATTAATGAATAAATGATATTTTTCATAAATCTTACCAGTTTCACATTTATTATGGAATTTATTACATAGGTATTTTTCAGGATTTCAAGTATTTTATTTAAACATACATAGATCACATTATAAAAAATATTATAAATTTTAATGTCATATAATAAATTCTATCCGTTTTAAAAATCAATCTTAATTAAAATTAATTTTAATTTGGATGAGAGGATTTCATACAGCATTATATACAATTAGTTTTAATCAGTATGATTTGTGTTCTCTGCATCATTTAGTGTTGATATCCTTTGAAGAATAACTTCTGCAACATTAACTTTAGTTCCATCAGAATTGTAATCTTTATAGTAAATCAATTCACACATATCTTTGCAATCTGGATCATTATATATCAATTCTTTTAATTTAAAATAAAATGCTTTTATTATCTGTTTACAGTACTTTTTATATATTGCAGATTCTGGATGGAAATGTTGCTGCACTTCAAAAAACGTTAGTAAAGGTGTTGCACCTTCGGCTGCAACATACACTGGTGGTTCAATATTATTCCTATTTCCGTTAGGATAAATCTTATATACGTTGTTATGATAAGATCGATTCTTTATACCAGCTCTGTTTCTTACTTCTTTTTCTAATTCTTGTACATTTTCCATCCAATCATAAGAAACGTATTTCAAATCTTTAGGTATATACGTGGAAAATGGTATTAGAATAAACAATTTTTTTACTGAAATAGAAACACGATGAATGTCTTCAAAATTTTCTAATTTTTCATATATGCCTTTACTACTTTCTGTACCAGTAGATGGTAAAATAATTTTCAAATAACCATAATAATAACTATAAGCCAATCCAGTACCATAATCCAGTCCATTCATATTAATAATTTTGTTATCTAAATTTTGTTGAGATAAGGCAGGTATTTTAAACAGAATAATTACAAAACAATATAAGCATATAAATGCTATATTGTTGTATCTCCAAATATAAGAAAATCCTTTGTCAATTGTTTGTAAAGTAATAAAGGTAATACATATTCCAATAGCAATTTTATATTTAAATGACATTTCCAACGATGGTGTCCGATTCAATCTCAAATTTGTATCTAACAGATTGCACAATTGTATTGTCAAATCACACAATATATACATTATAATAAGTATTGATACAATGCAACATATGTTGCATATCGTTGAAGTGATGTTATCTTCATAATGTATCACAATAGCTATTACAGTAAGTATAAATTCTAAAGTAAAATGCAAAAATGAACTCATATAAAATGAATCAGATGGATCTTGGTTCATTTTCCAAATGTATATTTAAAAATTATATTTAGAACGGAGATCTATTGAAATATTGAAAGATCTTCGACGCGATTGAAATCAAACTATTAGAAGATCTATCGACGATAAAATTATATCGTAAATTATCTGATCTAATTGCGAACTTGGAAAAGAAAAAAAAAAAAAGAAAAAAAAAAATATAAATCGCAAAAATTAACAAACACTAGCGGAACAAAAATCTCTATAAAACTCTATATCAGTCTATTACTTATGGTGGTACTGCGAGGTAGAAGTTTCTCGCTCTTGATCGAACGTTTTATAATTTTTTAAGATAGACGCGTTTAGAGCCGTTTTTTATACGACCACAACGATAGTCTAGAAATAGTGACACTTGATCGTATTATCACGTACGATCACGTATGTACACACATACAAGAAGAAAACAGCTGATACGATTTACTAGTCGCGTGCAACTGTCTGACGAGGGATATAGTGGGAGAGGAGTGGAGAGGAGAGGAGAGGAGAGGAGAGAGGAGAGATTAGTCAGAGGTGGGATAGAAGGGAGACAACGAGAGGTACTTACTTGCTGCAGGAGCGAGTAGTTTCGAAAGGAGGAAGGAAGAGAAAAGGGAACGAGAGAGCATACGGACATTTAGTTGCCAGGAGAGAGCGCCGTTGGTGTAAGTGGAAAGTGCCGATGGAGTCGTGGTACGCGGTCGGGAGCCATCTACGATCGATAAATGCTTCAACACCGAACCATTTGCGAAAGAAATAATAATAATTGAATATTCGTCTCTCGTGAACTGACTTCGCGCGCATAATAGACAATATTGACACGTGCCGATATCGTCCGATCGATCGTTTTATATTTGAAAGCTTTATTATTTGAAGCGATTAGTATCGGATAAGAATTTTAAAACGCCATGTACCATAATGACCAATCAGCTGCTTGGTAAACCATCGTGAGACCTCGAATCTGTCCACAGACGAATGACAACAAAAGAGACTGATAGAAGTCGCGCGCGCGAGAAAAAGAGAGAGAGAAAGACAGAGTGCGTTTTTTCACGACTTCCCGGAGGATTTCTGGTTTTTTCCGTACTGTTACACGCCGCGAATAACGTCGCCTTGATAGTGGTGAAAGTGTCGAAGAATATGAAGAGAAGAAATGTCGAGTGCGGTAAGCTTCGGAGGCCCTTGAAACGTAACAAGCTCACCGAGGGGATTTACGGAAGGTAAATTTACGCCGCCATATGCGTCTACATTGGAATGGCCGTTCTTAAAAATAACCAAAAATCTGATCACCATATCTGTGAGAGAACGTATCCAAACTTCTCATCCTAAAACTACTGCTAAATATTTTATCGGTGAAATGCATTTATCCATCAACCCCTGCTGGACGGTGATCCTGGATTTGCGCTCGCTTTGGGAACCTCCTGTGTTACATGGCTTATCATTTAACAAAACTTCAACCATGTGTTCTTGTTTTTCCAGTATAAAACGATATTAAAGTGTAGTGCTACTTTTTAGGTATTTACTGTACAATGTATTTTTTTTTTTTTTTTTTTCTTTTTTTTTTCTGAAATCGTATATACGTAAAATATAGAGGTTTTACACGACAAGCTCAATCGATGTTTCTAATGCAAGAAATTTTCTGTAAAAGGCTAGTTGTTATTTGTCATTTCATATATTGGTGTAGTTTTATCATATTATGTAATTCGTTTATTACTACATGACATAAGAACAAGATCTACATGACATGAATCTATTGTATTTGTTTATGTTATATACCGTATTATTTGTCTCTCTTTATTACTAGAATTATCTACCACTTAGTAAAATAACTATGATATAATATAGTTTTTATGATATAACTTGTAGTATACATATACGAAAGTTTATAAAGAGTTCATAAAAATTTATTTTTTCGTGTAAACGTATCATTTTCCTTTGCTGTACTTATAAACGAGTCTCATTTGTCAAAATATAGTATGCCCAATTATATAAAATATTCATGCAATATTATACGATTATTAAATATATGATATATATTATAGATTATAAATTATTCGAGATCAAAAATATAAATATAACAAATGATAATTTTAGAAGATTATAGGTACTTAAGATCAAGCAATATCTGTACATTATAGAAGGATAAATTACTAAGGGATTTTTATTTAAAAGATGCATTCTATAAAATAATCATTCTGAATATATAGTCACTAATCATTTTTTATATTATCCATGAAATATGTAATATAAACCGAACGTACTATGTTTGGTTTAAGCGCATATATGTGATTATTTTTTTAACTATCAAAAATATAATAAAATTTTTATAACAAAATTATTTGATTTAAAAGTAAAAATATGACCATGTTCTTAGATGCTTTTATAGAGTCATTGTTTTAATATCATTTTGATTCGTTCAAATGGAACAATGTATTTATATTATTCTATCGTAATACATTTTGAGTTGAATTCTACAAGGTGTGGAATATGTACTTTCTATAATTTCTTTTCTTTTTTTTCAAAATATTACAAGGAAGATAAAGCATATATAAGAAATGTATATAAATTTCAATAAATGAATTTCAGGTTTCGAAAACTACAGTGATATATATATATATATATATATATATATATATATATATATATTGTGAATAAAAGGAATTTGTAAATAAAGGAATCTTATGATTCTATCAAAATGTGTGGTTTTTGTAAATATACCATACTTTTTAAATATTTCATAAAGAAATTTTAATATATCATCAAACAAATGTAATATAAATAAACTGTTCCATATTAAAAAATAAAAATGACATTGAAATCTTTATAAATAATGACTTTATAAAATATTCGAGTACACAATTATATTTTTTTTTTCAAACCAAACAACTTTTATATACAAAATATTGTTGTATCTTTGATTACCAAAAAATTATGCACATATATATGCTTGGTAACATGCTATATACTAATATGCATATAATATTAGTATTTTATTATAGCTATATGTTCATAACATATGATTTTTATTTCAGTACTTTGCTTTATCTGAAGTTCCTTCTACTATGGGCCATGGTGATTTTAGCAGATTTCATTCTAGAATTCCGCTTTGAATTTTTATGGCCTTTTTGGCTTCTCCTCCGAAGTGTTTACGATTCTTTTAAATACCAAGGCTTGGTAAGTAAACATATAATAATATATAATAATTATATTATTATTATTATATAAAGTAGGAGATATGTCCTTGTCTGGTACTTTAGAAATTGATGAATTCTTATCGATAAATGAGATTTCTATGATAAAATATATTATTGTAACAAGTAATTATGATATTATGCACAATGTATATTAAATTGTATATATTTATATAATAAAGTAAGTTGTTCATTAAATGGGTAGAAAAAACATGGCATATATATTATCTAAATTATATTTTGTTATTTACTTTCAGGCCTTCTCCGTGTTTTTTATTTGTATTGCACTTACATCAGATATGATTTGCTTCTTTTTCATCCCTGTGCATTGGCTGTTTTTTGCTGCCAGCACTTATGTTTGGGTGCAGTATGTTTGGCACACAGGTATGTATAATATATTTATTACAAAAATTATGTATATTACAAACGCTACTGTAAATACCATGACAAACTAATAGAGAAAAATTTACTCAATAGATAAAGGAGTGTGTTTACCAACTGTGATGCTGTGGCTATTATTTCTGTATATAGAAGCAGCAGTTCGGTTAAGAGATTTGCGGCATATGCCATTTCATTTGGATCTCTGTCGGCCATTTGCAGCACATTGGTAGGTCTATTTCATTATATACGATATTCAAATAAAATTATTGTTTTTATTGCGACTATGTATATTATATTGTATCTGTTTTATAAATTATTGTAATGATAATTGGAAATAATAATCAATAACATATCACAATATTTTATACTATGAATTTTTATCTTTTTTCAGCATTGGCTATCCTGTAGTTACGTTAGGTTTCGGTTTTAAGAGTTATGTTGGTTATAGAATGAGACAGGTTAGTTGGATATACAATCGTTTTGTTTAGATCAATGAGAAAAATATTTTCATCAAGATATTACATTTAATCTATAATTGTTAGTTATTCTTCAAATACTTTTTATTAGAGAAAACAAAAAGATGTTGCAAAGGAAAATGAGTTCTACCTGCAGTTGTTACAGCAGGCTCTTCCCGTGGAACAACAGACAGTAAGTCTGCAGCAAATTCAGTCCCAAGTACAGCACGTTAATGCATCGTTAGAACATCATACAAGACCGCATTCGCAAAGATTAAATTCACAGTATAATCCAAGTCCTGAAAAAAGCAAAGGTAATTTGTATTTACTTTCAATAATATTATATGTTATTTATAAAGGTATATTTAATGTGATAATATATTTATTTACATGTAAATAGTTGTGTATTTTATGCTTTCAGGAAACAATACTTGTGTTGATGTAAGTCTACAAAATGGTGGATTGCAAAATGGTACACAGTTTATGTTACAAAGTGCCACTGTGAAAAGTAATCATAGAAAATCTTTAGACAAAGGTGAGAAACAAGAAGACCAACACAGTAAACATAACATAACAAATGTATCACAGTCTGATAAAAGTGATAAGAGATTTATGCATACAAATGGATCTACAGTATCACATAATGATATGCAGTTTATTGAAAGAGTCGGGTAAGAAATCTCTTATAAATCCATACATTTGTATTATAAATAGATTTAAATGTCTGCTTAGAAACAAACCAAAAAAAGGAATATTTTATAATGCAGATCAGTGAATGATTTTGATGCAAATGAAATTGAAAAGGACAAGTCAGTTAAGGGTGGTGCTTGTGGTCACACAAATGTAAGATCACAGTCTAACGGTTCGGTAACAGGAAAGTGGAATAATCTAAAAGAAAATAAAGACACATCTTCGACTGTTAATGTTCAACGTGAACGTAATACTCGTAAAATCAAAAGTGCCACTGATACTACAACTGAGCAACAGAAACATGATGAATATTGCCAAAGGTATCATTTACTTATTTTATTTAAACGTACTATATATTTATCACTAATTTCATTCGTTGGTACGTTAAATTTGATTTTTCATTATTGCAAAATAATAATAATAATAATAATAATAGTGTGTGTGTGATATTTTTATATCTTATTTCTCGTACCTATAATAAATATTTATGTTATAATAACGAAAAAGCTTTGATATTTCTATGATGAATGAAACATATAGTATACACGTTTTTGCGCGCTTTATTTTCATTATTTTGTCAGATTATACTGCCTGTCTCTTAGGCATAATTCAATGTCGTTCAAATAGGTTACTGGTGTGTCGCAGGCTCGAGGCAGACATTAAACGCCTGAAGTCAGATTTACAATCAAGCCGACAAGTGGAGCAAGAGCTACGTTCACAAATTAATACCCTGATAAATGGGGAACGTCAGGCAAAAGGAGATATTCAACAGCTTCAGCATGATAATGATCAGTTACAAAACAAGTAAGTACTCTTAATATTTTATTATTATTATTATTATTATTATTATTATTATTATTATTATTATTATTATTATTATTATTATTATTATTATTATTATTATTATTATTTAACTTATTTTCTTTGGGATGATATTATTCTATATTTATTGTGTGATAAATAATTTTTAGATTGCATGGATTGGTAACGGCTAGGCAACTAGACAAACAAACGATGTCGTCGCTAGAAAAGCGGATCGCAGAAGAAAGAAAACAACGAACTGCTTGCGAGGCATCCTTAGTTTCAGAAAGAAGGGCACGGAGAGCTGCAGAGGAGGCACGTTCTGCTATCCCACCACCTCCACCGCCACTCGTCAGACAAGAATGCACAGACGCATGTAAGAATAAAAGAATGCAAATGGAGCAAGACCTTAAAAATCTTCGGCGAGAGGTCAAAACAAAAGAGGAACGGTACGGATAAAAATATTAAAGTATTTTAGAAACAATGCGTTGCCAATTTTCGTCTAATCGTTAAACAATTCTTATACGCATTTATAATATGCACAGTATTATGGAATAATAATGGGATCGAAATATTATTATTTTATTTTACCATGTAATTGGTACATTTTATTCTTATATTACTAATTATTATTATTTCAAATAATCCAGATGTAATTCACTTGAAAAAGATGCAGCTCGTTGTATAGAAAATCAAAGAGAATCAGAGATTTTACTTGGGGCACTGAACGAATTACAAGAAAAAACTAGACATTTGGAAAACAGTTTGAGTGCAGAAACTCGAATAAAATTAGATTTGTTTTCAGCGCTCGGAGAAGCAAAACGTCAGTTAGAAATAAGAGAAAGTAAGCAAACTGTCGGTTTAATCTTATTTTCTGTAATAATTTTCAATACCTTTGAAGATTTTTTTTCTTTTGTTTTTTTTTTTTTTTTTTTTTTTTCCTAAACTAAAATCAATGATAAAAACTAAAATCAATGATAAAAACTATATTATGGATGAACCTTCTTATGTAACGTTAATCTCTTATTTTTCTTCTAATAGGCTTAATAAGGTCCCAAGAGAAAGAAATTGAAACCCTCAAAGCAAAAATCGCTCAGGACTTAGCTGTGATGCCACAAGATACATTTGGTTCTCCGCCAACTTGTGCAACGTCCAAACTTCGTTTAAGCAGCGATCTACGAGTAACAGGAACAAAAATACGTACGAACGAAAGCAGTTGTCCAGGTTGTACTGTGTCAAATTTGGATCCAAATGCAACAGCATACACGCCTAAGAGCTCCTTGATAGCATCTACTGAAGCTTAAAAACACAATTTTCTTGTTACATCAAAGCCTACCAATAGTAGGATAAAAGCATGTTTCTATTTTGTTTCGTCGTGGAAAAAGTCTCTTTTTTTCTTTTTCTTTTTTTTTTTTTTTTTTTTTTTTTTTTTTTTTGTCGAGTTTCTCATAATAGTAAATATTATATGTGAAATGTATTTCGCAAGTGGTTGCAAAAAATTATGAGTACTCCATATTCCATGAACTTTTGTGTTGAACTTTTTGTAATGAAAATATTTGTATTTTTTTTTTTTTTTTCTGTTCTTCTTCTTCTTCTTCTTTTTTTTTTCTTTTTTGGGGTAATAGTTCAGTCATAAAAGAATTTGTTAAATTTCGTAAGTAGATATTTTTGTTTATGCCTTCCATGAGAAGCTTCAGAAACATGTTTTATATCATATTATCGTCAAGAAAAATGTGGCGTTATTTACATTACTAATGATCATAGGGCATAACGAACACTGGATACATGAATGTTGAAAATCCAGTGATATCTTAACATGTAACTCTTATGCTGTAGATTGATCTTGCAAATATCACGGCTTGAATTGTTTATCAATTATTGCGATTATTGAAATGTTTATACATAATATATTAAATCGTGATATGAAAAGACGGAATTAAAACGAATATTTCAAGGATCTTTGATTGTTATAAAAATTTACAACACCAACGCTTAACGACAAGTTTTTATTTTAATTTTTTTTTTTTTTTTTTTTCGAATAAATTAACTCTTAAATAAAGATGATTTTTCATCGATGTTGAAACTAATTTTTTTTTTTTTTTTATTTTATAAGATTATGAACGTTGATATTAAATATTCATAAGAAATTAAATCGATAAATTTTTTATAGGTTTAATAAAGGTTTAGGATGTATACTGTAAATGTATATTGAATATATTGTAAAAAGGTATTTCTTAGGATACTTTAAATTTTTAAATCCTTATTGGAACGTAACAGTTACAAGTTTGGTGTCTGCAAGCAATCTTTCTACAACATATGCCTATGAGACGACTTGTTGGTGACATAAATTCATATGCAAGTCGTATTCCGAAGCTAGTCCACTATACAAACTGTATTTAATGTCATCGGCGAATGAAGCCATTTTAAGTTATGTGATCATCATTTGAAGAATACCCATTAACATGCAAGAAGAAAAGTTTATTATGTATCATCAAATCAAACGACAAGAGGCATCAAATTCACTTTAGGCGACCTTGTCTGTTTCGATACTCATTTTTGTAAGTTTTATGTAATTTTTCAATATCTTTATTTTTAGTTAAATTTTTTACGTATTGGCTTTCAAACGGTACAAAGTAGGTGTATTTTATAATAGGTCAATAAAAGGTATAAAAATTACGATGTAATAAAAGTAGACACCTATAAACGTTTTAAATTAAGATTAAATAATGATTTGTCACTTTACAAGAAAAAAAAAAAAAAAAAAAAGAAAAGTAAAAGAAATTGCTCTCTGTTAATCTTCGTACATTTTGTGATTTATTAATACATTGTTTATGTAATGCCACTTTAAATTAAAATTTGTATACGAACTTATTACACGCGAAAAAGTAGATAAGTAATTGGAGTTAATATGACCTAGTTATTTTTGTATATCTTTCTTTTTTCATATCACTCAGCAATAATGACCCAATTATTTAGATTGTCTTAAGAACTATCTTAAGGATCGGAATGATAGATAAATAACCCTTTTATACTGTCTAATGTAGTTTTGAGGTAAACAAGTAAAATATTTCAAGTTAATGAATTAGATATAAAGGTAGATGGTACATAATGTTAATGTGATATATGTTATTTTTTGCGCAATTATTGTATCACATTAGTGTGTGATTTCATCAACAATGTTAAAGGAATATACTGATTTATTCCTAATATATTTTTTTTTCTTTTTTTTTTTTTTTTTTTTTTGTAAAATGGTGCTCCAAAAAATTATATTATATCCTTACTATTAGGTTTTACACTTTCGGTTTCCATTAGTGCACGATATAATTTATTAGTGTATACCTATATTCTAAGAGAATTATAAATGTGATGGCATTACGTATGTGATAATATCAGTAGTTATAAATTTCATTTCATTTAATATTTCCTACCCGCGAGAAAGCCAGTACCTATATTATTATTTAAACAAATCAAATCATTAAACATCATGAGACTATTTTTCCATAATTGTATATACGAACCACTGTCATGGCAATGAACTCGTTAACACTTGTGTAGTGGATCATGACCAACTAGTCAGACAAAAGATATTTTACAAGCACAAATATTACAAATACCTAATATTTGTTAAAGTTTGTCTCATGCAAAAAAAAAATTAACATAAGCCATTAATTCTTTTCTGTTGTACTTTATTCATTATATATTTGAATAATAAGTTACCAGTGGTCTTTATTTCCTGGACGATCCACTTAAAGGATTATGAAACAAATTTCATATTAATGCACAATCTGTAATAAAGTTTCAATTTTGTGGAACTAATTTTTTGAATTTTTTGATCTTAAGTTTTCTAAAGATTATATAAACGCTTTCCAAAGTTTAATGGTTTGTAATATTTTTACATTCTGATATTATTGCAACAACTATTATGAAAGTATATAGACCTGAACCCAATGTGATTAAAAAAGAAATTACATTTTACTTTTTCTTTTTATTATACGTTCTATTGTTTTTGTTTTCTAGTAGAATATGTCGAGTGTTAAAGAAATTACACCTACCTTGCTCTTATGAACGATTTATACAGACTTCCAACTTCACATTTATGTGTAAATACGTAATTGGATAATGTGATGAAGAAAAAAAAAATGTATATAATTAATTGATAAAGGAAGGAAGTTCTGGTATATTTAGAGCAAATTATTGAAGCTATAGGGCATTTGCGTGTCTTGGTCAAATTGTTACGCAAGGTTGTAAGTTTAACTTATTATGGCAATGAAATCTTCTTTCTTCTTTTTCTCTCCTACTATGCGTGCAAATAAGTTATAAATTGATATATACATATCTAATGTTATAATTATATAATGGAATGGATATTTATTTTTTAGATGAATTACAATTTCATATGCAATGTACCTGATAAAGGGTGTACTGCAATATCTTTGGTTAAATATATTTATCCTTCATTTCATTTTGACTGAAGGTTGGCACAGAATCATTATTTGTACTATTTATATGAGCAATATCCTTAATATTGAATTGTTGTGATATATGTATATGCTTATATGTACATGCAAAAGAAAGACAAATTTTAAAGTATGTTGTACACATCATTTTTTGTGCATATACGCACGTTAGTATAAGTAATATGATAATATTTCTACTTATCATTAAAAAAAGAAAAAAAAAAAAAAAATGAGAAAAAAAAAACCCAACAAATAATTAACTAATTAGTTAATTAATGAAGATAGTAGGGCTAATTTTTGTATTTGACTGATGTATGAATTTCATATACTATGAAATAATTAGAAGCATAAGTACTTAACATTATCTTCTGCAATTTAATATTCTGTTCTTCTTTGGAGATGAAAGAACGAGACAAGCACAAATTTAGATATCTGTATTTACATCTCTTTCCGATTATTATGTATATCTTGCAAAATTGTAAAAGCCATATGATAAAATATTTCGTTAATAAGGACAATAAAGTGCTTCTGTTCTATAAGACTTTCAAGAAATTTTATTGGAGTTCAAGATTATCATGAATAATAATTAATTTATAAAACTAATATTTTAAATGCTTCCAATATTTCACTATGTACTTACTCATACTTTTATTTAGCATTAAGTTAGCGTGAACATAAGCACTATGTATTTGGTACAAAACAATTACTGATCTCACAATATAATTAGCATGCACGCAAATGCCCTTTACAAAGAATTTGACGTCAATGTATTTATTAACATTTATTAAAAATTCATATTAATAATTTTGGGTTGCAAATCATACAAATATGTTATAATTGACTTTGTTTTCATGGAGAAAATCAAATATGTACTTTTCCCATTTTTAATATACAAAAATATCTGTTATTACTAAGAGTTTATATTTCCTTTTTTATAATTGTCTATTGAACAATTTCAGTCCATCTATTTTAAATGTACTTCCTATAAATTAAACCTATTCTTTTTTTTTTTTTTTTTTTTTTTTTTTTTTTTTTTTTTTTTTTTAAATTTGGAACATATATATATCAGTTAAGAAATACGAAGAGCATGAATCAAGTTACATAAGTGTACAACAATGGATTGCAAAATGTTTCACGAAAATTAAATATTTATTCATTTTGTTTAACAGTTTTCTTTCTATAAAAATTACAAGGAACTTAAATTTATTGTAATTATATTAGCGTACTATTCAAAATATATGAAAACAATAGTAGAGATTTATTGAATCTTCAAATGTACTTTATCATTTCTAGGTGTAATATCTAACTACACTCGAAGATATTGTTTAATTCATGCTACATTTTAGAGTACCAATGCATACTGCAATTTCATAACGTTTCTGTATCTCGAAAATATTTGTAAAATGGTTGATATTAAATAGTGAAAAATTTTCATTGTGTACCATGTACCATTATTTGTTTAATAGAAATATTTATTAAAATAAAAATGATAACATGGTATCATACATGATTCATGCAGCATCAATGCTGGATTAATCTAAAGTATGTTTATCTTAAAGTAACATAATTTTTTTTCGGGTACTAATAAATCCAATATGCGTACGTACATATAACTATACAAATTAAAGGTATGAAAAGTTTACATGTTACTCTCAAAGCTGTTATATCATATAGTCATACAAAATGACGAACATTTATATCGAATATGAAGAGCCACTAATTTTATTATGCCATGAAAAAAGAATTCTCTTAGAAATAAAAAATTAACAAATATAAAATTATCTTTTATATATTAAATTTAATTATCCAAAATCAATTAATGAAATTTTCCAATTTCAATTATTATATTAATTCTTATCACTTAATTTGTTTAATCTTGCCAAATCATTTGTTTAGAAAGAAGAGTATCGTTTTATAATAATATTCATTATTTGTTATAATTATAATAACTAAATTCCTATTTTTTAAATTTTTTCTATCGATTTAGTTTATATCAACTGAATATGTAATAGAACATAAAACTAATTAATTATAATTTTTCATTTTTTTTTAGTGTTCTATTTTTTAAAGTATACTCTTACTGCATTTCTATATAGTATAAATAGAACTATTACTTTGTATCATTTATGTAAGAACATTGTATAATACATCTCAATTTGAGTGCTTTTTCTGTGATAATTGGATTCCATATTAGTGAAAAATGAATAAGAAAAACTATTCAGTAATATATCATTGAATTGTCCTTTATGTTGAAATATCAGCTAATGAGAGATGTATGATATATGAAGCAAATATTGATAAATATAAAGCATACAATTTCTTTTTCACTTTTATGTAAAACTTGAAATATTTTAGAATAAATAAACTACAATTTATTAAACTGATAAACTACAATTTATAGTTTTTAAAATATTGAGAGATGTAATGCTCCCATTAAATATCATTTGACTATTATTACATTATGAAATATAAGGAAAGTAATTTTACATTTTTTAATAATCCATATATTTTATTTTTTGTTATAATATTATGTATTATATATTATATATATATATGTACATATATATATATATATATAATGCTTGTCATAAAATAATTTTGTTTTACAGATCTTACTTATGTTTCTTCAGATTCAGATTTCTTTTTTCCTACAATTCCATGTTCCCGAAATTTAGTGCATAATAGATCTCCTTCAAATACCAAAAACGAGAGTATACACTTTGTATAGTAGTCTGGCATTAATTCTATGTTACTTATAACAGTGGATAAAAGATGTGCCCTGTCAACCTGTACTCCTATTTTGAAAGAAACACAAATAAATATCATAATGTATTTTTTAATTTTCATACGATGTAAGCAATAATTACAAAATTTATTAATTTTAAAAGAAAATATCCAACTGAAATATTTTATTTATATGATCTATTTTTGGTATTGTGTATATATATATACATACATACATATACACACACATACACACATATATATATATATGTGTGTAAATTTAAATAGTAAACAAATATGATTATCTATTTGCTTATTTTTTAACTAACTCAAAAGTATAAATTGTTAATATTTTCTTATTGCTATTTTTATTTTTCATTATATATACAAAATATAAAAGAATGTATTAGATGCAGATATATTTACCTGGAGTTTCAAACATGAGATAAGAAAAATGGACATGTAGATAATAATATGATGGCTGATAATGAAGATATATCCTAAGTTGGGACGCAGGTATATTGTACTTTTCAGATATACATGCTATTCCAGCATCTCGTATATTTCTCAATAACGGAAGATGAGATGCATTTAATTCTCTCATAGATCTAACTTTCTGGAATGGAAGAGCTAAAAGTTTAAGTGTTTGTACTTGTCCATCCCATTTCAAGTCTGATACCATTACAAAACCTGTTTCTTTATTTGCATCCTCATATACAATCTTATCTTGTTCAGCTTTGTGGGCCAAAATATTATCTATCCACTAAAATTAGTAAAGATAAAGAATATAAGCTTAAATATCATACCTTCATTTAATATGTTTTATTCAATTTGACTTTATTAAAACATTCCTTTTACTTTTGACAATATGATTAAAATTGTTTTTATAAACCCGCACACATACAACATATATATACACACATGCACAGGACATGAATATACATAATTGTTTCATTAATGAAATTAATACATACATACCTCTAAAGAAAATTGTTGTGATGTAATATGAGGTAAAGTAATTTTTTCATATAATTCATATGTCTCATTTACGATATGTAATTCTTTTTTTTTAAATTTCTCGATGTGTTTTGGTGTAGCAGGATGTATTAACAATACATTTAAACCTTAAATTACAATATGCGAGTTAAGGCATAACACTAACTTTCCTTTCTACAATATTTTCATAATTTGCACAAATCAAGTACATGCATTTATTGGTGAATTTAGAAAATATTCTTAACAATAGTGTGTATATTATCTTACCATTATATTCTTTTATTGGAAAACACCTATAGTTACCATAAATGTGGTTACTATAAACTTTTTGAATAGTTGTGTCTTCATTAAAGAATCCTTGTTTCAAAAAAAGTTCGTCCGTCGGAAAAGTTGTCTTTTCTAACGAAAGAATAGCGGGACTTTCGCTACCTTTAAAAGTACCTTCAATATAAATCTGTTTTCTTGTATTATTATTTTGTAATATCCTTTTCATTTCAAAGGTAGATAAATTTATTTCGGCTTCGTGCAAGCTATCATCATTTTTGGCGGCATCTTCGATTTCTATTTTAATTTTTTTCGCTGGAGGACACTCTCCCTCATCGGTATCCACGCACTGATCCGCCATATTTATAAAATGCGTTCGATATACTTTACGTGATACAAAAGTTGTTTTATTTCACTACTTGTAATTTAAAACTGGTATGCCTCGTCAAATTTGTTCACTTTGGTACGAATAATATTTTAGGTAACACTTAAAATACATCACAATTACCTTTGGCGAATATTTCACTGATTTTTATTTTTACACAGTAATCACAACATTAAGATAGTATAATATTGCACTTTGATATCACTAGATAGTACAATAGTATCGCCTGCTTAAATGCTAAATCAACACGTCGTGTATACGGCCAATCATTTTCACAGTATAACTCCTATATATAGGAAAGGACCAATCAAGAAAGAGATTAGACAATATTTGATTCCATAGTTCTCGATTATATTTTAATGATTATTTTTATATTTATAAATTATCATAAGGTATTCTTGTTCCTTTTTTCTTTTATAACATATTTGTACACTAAAATATTTAATTGCTTCTTAATGACATTATGGATTGTTATTTTTTGTTATAATAGAAATTTGTTTGAATTAAATTATTTAATAGAAATATGTTCCTCTCGCAAAGCAATATTTCTAATAAGAAAATATGAAAAATATTAATAATAAACAATAATAAGTGAACAATGATTTAAACCGTTTAAACGACTTTTTAAAACAATTACTTTTGGATCATTAATATTGGCACTCGATCAAGATGGGCATGTTTTCTTTACAATCCAACAAAGGGTCAAAGTGATTATAAAAATAGAAAAAAAAATGAAGTATTAATAACAATCAATAAAGAATGTCAAATCTAGTAATTTTTCCTATTGTAATAGAATTTTTGAAACCAATAATTAAAGCTTAAACCGTAGTAACTTATTTTTATATAATAACATATAGTTCGAAAGGAAATTGTATATTATTGAAATGTTAACAATGTAAAGCTATTGTAATTTCTCGTAAGGAATAAAAAACGTTACGTTAAAACTATTATTTTTGTTGAAAAAAAAAAAACATTAAAACACATAAATTATACATTTTCATATTTTATTTGATATATTTTCATTAAAGAATTTAATTTATATTGGTACGATAAATCAAAAAGTCAAATAATTACATTTTCTTCGAAATATAAATAAAAATCACGCTTTGTGTCACGAAATTTGGGCTAATATTTATTAATGGTATTATAGTAACTACATTTGAATCAGATTAGAACAAGAAAATGTACAGTGAATAAACATTTACTTTTTTGAAGAATAGTTTTTTGTTAAGTGAAATATTACGCTTTATACAGAGGTAACATTTATTTCTTTAAATAATCAATGTATTTATAAACTTATATACATATATATATGTATATATATATATATATATATATATACATATATATATGTTGTATGTATACATATGTATATATACAAATAAAGATGTCATCTATATATCGTAGGTAACAGTTCCAAAAATTTGGTGACATTGATTCAGATTCAGAAAAGAGGATCGTTGTTCGCTAACCTTGTCAAATTATTGAAGAATAAAGTATTTTATGCGAAGTGTAAGAAATTAATTTAAAAAAATGTTACAAGTCGATGACAGAAAGGTAAGTCAGTATTACAATCTGTACAATTATTTGACCTTGACTTGTGAAATCATTTTATATATTACTCGAATCACATATATATATTTAAATTGTCTCAAATTGAATGTCTTAACAATATTTTTTGATATTTTCTTTTTCTTTTTCTTTATAATACGATATTTATCTAATTTGAAACCCACATAAAATTTAGAGGTTATCTACGCTGTGATTCTATTTCAAGTTATTCTATACAAAAATATCTATATTTTCTATCCATACTATTTAACTACTTAAATCAAAACGAATAAAATTATACCCGTACAGGTATATATGTGTTATAGATACTTTTATTTTAGCTAAAAAAAATTCTTAATGTCACTTGCAAAATGACATTATAAATTAAGAACTTGCATCTGGTACTATAAATTAAGAGTCATATCATCATCAAGAATAAAAGATTAGTTTAGTTATTGCTACATTAAGATTTATTGGTTATATAATATAGATTATATAACAAGTACTGTATAAATACAAGAAGATGATAAGCTTGAAAAGATATGTCAGCTTACTCTTATTGTAAAAAATTTTCAGTTATATGCCATAATAAATTTTGCATATAATTCATTTTATATAATATATATATGCATTGTTATTACAATTCTGTATCAATTTCATAATATATAAGAATTTATGTATTTATGTGTGTGTATATATATATATATATATTTTATATATATTTATCACCGATAAGAAAATAACTATTATTATTATATATATAGTAACGATAAGCATAAAAAAGAGAATGCAGAAAACAAGAGCAAAGTTTAAATAATTCAAGTAACTTATACAAGATAAAATCTTTGCATAATTTGAAGTTACAAGTAGTAAATTATGAGTGTATATACTAGGTGTTTTTCTAATTCGAGCATTCAAAATATCTTTATTGCTTTTGATAATACTAAAAAAATATCGCAAGGAGAAGAAATTGTTTGATCTAAAGAGGTTAATATTCTTAATATCGCAATTTTGTCGAAGTCATTACGTTTAAGATTTCAGACATATAAATATATTTTTTTCTTTTTTTTTTTTTTTTAAGATTGACATATTTTCTTTGCCACAATATTATGGTTTATAAAAAGATAAATTTAATGATGTAAATTATTTGACCTTCGAATGACCTTGAACAAGAAAGAACAGTGGGGGGAAAAAATAAAAAGTCTAGAATGGAATGCCTAAATTGTAGAGTTTGTCGTAAATACATAAGTATTTCCAAATACATAAGATTTCCTCTTTAAAGTCATTTGAAGGTCATCAAATTTATATTGTTGAATTTGTCATTTGAATACACATATATTTTTAACACAATGTCTTGTATATATGTTTTGTGCATATACAAATACGTATATACGGAAGCATTTATTTTTTATTTTTTAATTTTTTTTTTTAAATAATTTTCACGTATTAATATTAGAAAAATTTGTTAGAATGAATTGCGATTCATGGAATATTCTCACGCGATGAATAAACGGAAAATTTATTAGCTCGAGAAAGGAAGCAAGTAATCACTCGAGGATTGATTAACGAAAAGAATGCTTATCATACAAACGTAAGTGCTTGTAATCGTAAACGTAAACGTAAAAAAAAAAAAAAAAAATAAAAGAACATATCATGACGTATTTCGGACGCACGACGTATCGTGTTACTTAAAATTTTCCAAATTTAAAATTAAAATTAAACGTTCACGAAAATAAATATATGAAGTTACGTCATTTCTATTTGTCTTATTTTTTTCCATTTTTACGAATAAAATTAATATATAATATTCTTCCTTTCATTACTTGCAGTTATGTAAATTAACTTGACCTTCGAAATAGATAAGTATTTTAAATCTAACGATGCCAATCGTTATGCCATGCAAGTTCGTCGTTTGCGGTTTTCATCTTATATGATGATAGGATATAATAGAAGTATATATATATATATATATGTATATATTTTTTTCTTATATATAGAGAGACGTTTAATACTAGGTTACACATATCTACACATAACTCTCTGTGACTAATCTTTAGTACTATCATTTGATAAGATGAACATAATCTTTCTTTTTTACGTATTCACGTTTATTTTGTATTTGCGTCGGTATTACAATCAGCAAAGTTAATTTTTTAACGAGATATATATTTATTGAAATAGAGAGAGATTAAGTGCGCAATTAATAATTCCCAGATAGCGGATAGGATCAAAATTATTCCATCGGAAAATACGATATTATGTATGAGCTTCAATTTGAATAACAAAATAAAATTTACGAAAGAGATCAATGATATCGTACTCCGTTTCTTACTTTTATTTTTTTTTTCTCTTTGCACATAAATTTTCGCTAGTTCAAGAATATAAAAAAAAAAAAGAAAAAAAAAAAAACCATTTGTCAGTAATAATGCAGACGAACAGGTGTATAAATATAAAGTAACGACGCAACAATAAGAATACTCGTGCAATTTTGACATTACGGAAAAGAGAACAAAACACGTGGCGCATGTGCTTTCGACAAGAATTAAAAAAAAAAAAAAAGAAAAAAAAAATTATAATAAGCAGAAAACGTGTTTATAATTAGAGAAAACAAAAAATAATTATGAAATAAAAAGAGGAAGGAGCGAGGTCTAAAAGGAGAACGTTCGTTTAAAACTTTAATGAGATAAGAAGGATAGGAGGAATCGTAGAAAATCAAGAAAAGAAGACTCAAATGTTATTTGCGATAAACGATATCGCGGTTGAAGATAACTTATGAAGAGGGTCAACTACTGATTGGCTATAGCCGCACGTTTGGTCCATACTTTTTCTTTTTATTTTCGTTCTCAACCGATCTCGATAGAACGTGCTGTTGTTCTTTACTCTTCTCCCTTCCGAAGACGACGCGATAAGCGGTTGATTGGTACTCCTTCAGTTAACGCAACAACGTTTTGTCGTGCAGTCATAAATTAGCTCGTTAGAAGTACGTTTTGTCACGTGTCACTATCGTCCGTTCCTTCACGCATTCGCGCCGTGCGGAATAGTCTCCTACTTGTATCGTCGTCTCGTTGTGTTGCGTCACTGCAGTTCGTGAAGGCATTGACGGAAAAAAAAAAAAAAAAAAAAAAAAAAAAAGAAAATAAAACTTTCTTTCGAATTGACAAGGAGAGCGTCAAAGAAGACGCGATGATTGAATACCTGTTACAAGTAAGTCTCAGGTTGAGACTACAAATTTTTCATTATTTCGTCGTGATATTCGTCGGGTTTTTTTTAAAAAAAAAAAAAAAAAAAAAAAGAGAAAGAAAATCGTCTATGTCATATTTGTTACAACACGATCGTATGTAATAATTTTTATTACCATTGATTTTGTGAGTTGACAGTTATTTATTTTTTGTTTCTTTTTCTTTTTTTTTTCTTTTTTTTTTTTTTTTTTCGTATTCATACGAACATCCAAAGACGAGCATCGTCATTTTCCCGTGCTTATTCTTCGAAACATTGTAAACGAAGATATATCAATTATTTTATTTATTTTTTCTTTTTTTTTTTTTTTAAATGTACGCTTAACATCTTTTCCCTAATAAAATCGCCCGACGATCCGTTAAAAGTTGTCCTTCTCTTGCGGCATAATTATTTTTGTTATATCGTATTTTCGTAGGCATTGTAATTTTTGTTTTCTTCCTTTTAACGGCAAAGAGTTACGTACGCGCTTTTTTAATTCTTATATTTTTAAAGCATTATTCGCATTATCGCACGTTATCGAAATTGTATTTTGATAAAAAAAAAAAAAAAAAAAAAAAAAGAAAAAAAAAGAAAAGGCCAATTGTTTCGTGTTTTAATTCAAATGGGTATTTGAAAAACGTTAATTGATTTACTTCCTTGATAATTCCATGATGTTGACTGAACGGATGAACGAACAGTAGTAGCAATACGGTGCAGCGTATGACTGTGATTGAAATAAATTTTCATACTATGTATCACTCGTGTTATATTTCGGACCAATTAAATTATCTAACGACTTATCGTATCGGTACAATAATTTTTTTTTTTTATGAAATCATCTCTGATACCGTTTAATAAAATAATTAATAAATATAATGAAATTATATTAATTTTGTAATATTATAACGAAATTATATCGACGGTAAGGGATTATTCATATCTTAAATTCATTGAAAAATTTTATGTATATATATATTTATATATATATATATATAAAAATTAACGGTCAAACGAATTAACGTTGTCAGTGTGTGCATATAATTTTGTTTATCGCATACAACGAACTAGTGGGATTAATATATAAAATATTTTTATTCTATTGCGAGTATCGAAAACGTTTGCGATTGCTAAATACACGGTACAAGAAAGATTAATCGGTCTGGTATTATATAATATTAAATGACGAGATACGCGAGGAAAATGATCATTGATCTTAAACATTTTATACGTAAACAAAAATATCAAATACGTAATATTCAAATATAGTTTTATAATGTTGTGTAATTTTTTATAATTGGATATTTTAATTATATACTTGTTTGGAGTTATAAAATAAATGTTATATTTTGAGACAATTGAGCCGAGTTGTATATATAATCGTATAGTTGCACTTGCATAAAACTATTTTTTTTTTTTTTTTTTTTTTTTTTTTTTTTTTTTTTTTTTTTTTTTTTTTTTTTTTTTTTTTTTTTTTTTTATAAAAAGTAATCCTAAAAAATGGATCGAATAAAATGATAAGCTATATTCGCGCGCCCACAACATACACACACACACACACAAACACACGGTGTACATTTAAAATATAGTAAAGGTTTCTATGAATCAAGAAATAGTCGAAAGCTAGGCATGTGAATATTTGAATGAAGAAACAAAATTATTTACTATGCTTATTCATAACGACATAGTTACGTACGCTATTAATTTTAATGACATGCTATTATAAACGAAATCTTTGATCGCAAAATAATAAGAATTTTATCGAACTTTGAGAATAATTATATTAATTATTATTATTATTATTATTATTTATTTATTTATTTTTTTTTTACATATATACTATAAGCTCCTTACGAACAAAACTTATAACATTCGTACCACGTTATTTTTACAACGTTTTTTTTAAACGATTATCATGAGCGATATTTCGTGTTTAAACATTCTGTATAATAAGGAAGCTGAAATAGTTATTTATATGAAGACGAAAGGTAATATTAATTTGACATTTTTTTTTTTTATTTGTTATGTAATTACGAAACATAGGCACGTGGTCATCAACGTAGTCCTTCAGATACACAGGCATTTCGTCAACGGACAAAAAGAGATGCCGAAAATGAATTACAGCAGGAATTACAAAAATTGACGAACACTGCTCCCGAAAATAGGAAGGAGGAATTTACCAGGCAATTCGAAGGATTTGCGAATCTTTTTAAACGATTTTTAGAAGAAGAAGGACCATCGTTAGAATGGGACCGTATTCAAAAATTACCGGAAAATGCCGTATGTAACCCCGTAATATTTATTTACAACATTTTTCTGCTATTAAAAATATCTAATTTAATATTTTAATTTGATTGTGTGAATTATTTTTAGATACACAATTATAACAGCCTTTCTGACCCTAGCAATGAAGAAATCAAGGCTATGTTAAGTAAATTAATAGTTGTTAAATTGAATGGTGGACTAGGAACAAGTATGGGGTGCCATGGGCCAAAATCAGTGATAGCAGTTCGCAATGGATTGACATTTCTTGATTTAACTGTTCAACAAATCGAGGTAGGTGTAATAATTTTTTTGTTAATAATTATTATTAATTTCACTTTTTTCAATAATAAATATCTAATCCGAGGTTTTTCATATTTGTACAGTACTTAAATAGAACATATAGTGCGAATGTACCCCTTGTTTTGATGAACTCCTTCAACACAGACGAGGATACCCAACGAATCATCAGAAAATATAAAGGAATAGATGTTGCTATTCATACTTTTAATCAAAGTTGCTATCCTCGCATTAACAGAGAATCGTTTCTTCCTCTTGCAAAACATTGCAATGTAAATCAAGATATGGAAGCGTATGATTTTATTTATTTATATATTTAATATATATATATATATATGAACGCACTTTATATATACTATATATTTTTTATAACCTATCTCTTAATTATGTTAAATACTAAAAAATTGTATTTATAGTTGGTATCCCCCTGGTCATGGAGATTTCTATGAAAGCTTTAAAAATTCTGGTCTACTTAAAAAATTCATTAAGGAGGTATATTTGACTGAAATTTATTATGCGTATATTAATTTTAAATTATGTAATATTTATTACATTATTATCTGTGTAGGGTCGTGAATATTGCTTTATTTCGAATATTGATAATTTAGGTGCAACTGTAGATTTAAGAATTTTAAAGTTGCTACTAGATAAAGGGCATAGCTCCTCTCCCGAATTTGTTATGGAAGTAACAGATAAAACCAGAGCAGATGTTAAGGTAAGTTTTTTTTCTGGAATAGAGTGATTAACAGTCTCTTTATTTCTTGTGATATACAGACTTTTCATTTTCATCAAATCTTTCTTTTTTTTTTTTTTTTTATAGGGTGGAACACTTATTCAATATGAAGATAAACTTCGACTTTTAGAAATCGCACAAGTTCCTAAAGATCATGTAGATGATTTTAAATCCGTGCAAACATTTAAATTCTTTAATACTAACAATCTTTGGGTTAAACTTGACGGTATATAATACGATAAAATTCATATGATAAAATTTCTAAATATCACCAATTCTTTTATGTTTGCAATACATTTTGTATGTTTGTAGCTATTGAAAGAGTATTAGAAAATAGTTCGCTCAATATGGAAATTATTGTTAATAACAAAACACAACCTAACGGTTTAAATATTATTCAACTCGAAACAGCTGTGGGTGCCGCAATGAAATCTTTTGAGGGAAGTATTGGTAAGTATAGGAAAAAATATACTACGAATGTATCCATAATTATTTATAATTATAATCTAATGCCTTTCACAGGTATAAATGTACCACGTAGCAGATTTTTACCTGTCAAAAAAACATCTGATTTAATGCTTGTCATGAGTAATCTTTACATACTCCGCAATGGATCTTTGGTAATGAGTCCACAACGAATGTTTCCCACAACACCTCTTATAAAACTGGGTGATAATCATTTTTCCAAGGTAAATTTATTTCATTCGTTTTAGAATGCTCTAGATGCATTATAAATTAATTTTTAATAATTATCAAAGAAACGTACAATTTAACGTTATCCTTTTTTTTTTTTCTTTCTTTATAGGTAAAAGAATTTCTTACCAGATTTCCAACAATACCAGATCTTTTGGAATTGGATCATCTAACAGTATCAGGCGATGTAACATTTGGTAAAGGTGTCGCCTTGAAAGGTACCGTCATCATTATTGCTAATCATGGAGAACGTATAGATCTTCCATCCGGAACTATCTTGGAGAATAAAATAGTATCTGGAAATTTACGTATATTAGATCATTAATGCACATTCATATCGATCTTGATAAGCTTGCACAAACTGCAGAAGCACACATAATTGTAAATGCTTTTCATTATATTTTAGATGAATTTAACTAGTCAAATAAATTGTATATAGGGATATATTAAATGAGATTTGAAATTATAGAATCTAAATTGTATGTATGGCTGGCTGTAAAATATAAATTTAATGATGCGCAACGGTAAATTGTTTTTCAATTTTGTCATTAGCACAAGGATTGTTCATATATTTTTAATATATCTTAAAGATAAGTTAGAACAATTGTTTACTGAAAAAAATTCTTTTTTTTTAATGATTATATTGTTGATAAAAATGTCTATTAACAATTAATTCATTTTATTTACAAATATATAGTATAATAGCAATTAAAATATATAAAATAACATACAATGAGTCATACATTCTGTATTATATATCTTATTTGTTTGTAATGCATTTGTACTGCTATTTTGTAATTAGCGTTATTACAAAGTAAATTGTACTGTTAATAATAACCAGCTCTTTTCTTAATTAAATTTTTTGTATTTAAAGTTTGATTTATATATATCGTCAATTCTTGCAAATACTCTCTATTTTTCTTTAATGCAGAAAGTTATGACCAATAAAACAAGACTTAATTGAAATAGGTCAAAATCAGTTCAAAATGTTCGTTTGTTTTTGTTGATATTAAATGTAGTTATCGACCTGGAGATTAAAATTTAATTCTATTGAAATATTAAATTGAAATCATTTGATATTTAACGCGTCTTATGTGCTATGTAATGTTTAAATAATTAGATTATTGTTTAAATATTAATTTATTGCGCATGGTTTACACAACAATTATAAAATTACCAAAAGTATTAATATCTTAATCTAAGACGTTTGGTAAGAGAAATTTTCGATATTTGTTATCGACAGACACGATTTCTTGAAAATTCGCACAAATACAATTGCGCAAGGTTACACTCACAAGAAAGAGAACAGAGATCTCTGTGTGACACCCCAGCGACTAAATTGCCTATATTACACTTTGTTCTTTTAAATATATTCTTTCCTTTTTTTTATTATTATTATTATAAATCACTATTATTATATATAATACAAGATGTACATAATTTATATAATATTTAAGTACATATACGTGTATTTCTTTTTTCACTTTTTCTTATCATTATTTTTATTATCGTATTTTAATATTATAGATTATTGTTACTGTAATAATGGTAATAGCAATAGTTGTAATATAAAATGGACTAATCCTATTTTTTAGTGGACTAAACTACAAAAAAAAATAAAGATTACGCTGAGAGTTCTACCTCGTAGATAGTATGGAAACGGACTCGCATTATGATTCTCGTAAAAATAATATTTAATACGTGGAAAAAGAATAAATTACTTGTTTATAATCATTTACATTACGAAAAAATAAAATTAAGAAAAGAATCCAGATGCTTACTTAATTTTTATGAGTGATATTTTAAATAGTTAGAAACATCCTGGAAAAATGTTTCTAATCCAAGTCTACAGCAATGCTTTCCCTATAAGTTTTTATCCACAGGTCGCTCTTCGATAATATTGGCTCCACTGTATGCCCAGACAGGGCACGTTTATATGTATAAAACTCTGGTTTCTATCTATCATATAGAACAAATTCTCCAGTCACTACCAATTTGAGGTTAATTTTTTGAAACGATCGCTAGAGCCGTTCTTCGCTTTAGAATTTTCTAGTGATGTGTGATTTCCATACGTTAATTTTAATATGAACTCGCTTTAAATATATCTGCAAAATATATCCGTAAACTATTTCTAACATTCTATCGACAAGTTTATATATGATTTGATGATACTTTTTAATACTACTTGATCAATAAAAATTTACATCTTCGTGTGAATATTTAATATTCGTGCCATAGGGTTGATGTCTCAAATTTCGAACTTATAGATTGATTGGTCGGTATTAGTCGATGCTGTGAACCAATCAATGATCTCAAAATGAAGTGCTTTAACATATTAAAAGCGTAATAAATAATTTATATCGTTATTCGTGATTTTACGGAAGTTAATAAGCGATTGTAAAGTGGAATAATAAGTAGGTGCACGATATGTAATATAAACTTGTGATAGAATTTTTATGATAAATAGTAGTTTTACCGATCAACCGCGAAATAACGATTATGGATATTTTGCTACCTTTGTTTTACTTTATTTAATTTTGTATGATTAATATCGGGATTAAAGAATATGTGAATAAAACGTTTACGCTTATGTTAATAATAATAAGCTTTACGACTATTAAACGTCAATCAAGAGTTCGGTTTTTATATACTAATTATATTGCAACACAGAACGTTAAACTATAGTAATGGTGCAAGGACACATATCAAAGATTCAATATCCAGCAGTTGATAATGAATTCTAAGCAAAATACAGGAAAAATAACATTGGGTATGATTAAAGGTAAGAATATTATTTCGGAACATCGTTCAAACTTGACGTATCATTGGCTGTCAGTTACTTTTGATGAGTTGTTTTCAAATTTTTCTATTCACCATATTGTATATAAATATCAGGTTTTCTATAAGTAAATAAATAATGATATAAATTTAATACATTTAATTAGTCAATATTTTCTATTTAAAAAAGAAACAAAAAAAAATGTAAATATTTTCTATATCACATATTTCGGTAAATGTCATAGCATTGACATGTCTAAATTAAATATATATATATATATTCTCTTATAAAGGTAAACCATTTACGACATCTGTTCCAATAATACATTATCATGCTAGTGATGATGAATTGGAGGAGCTATACCTTAGTACAGATGAAGAAAAACAACAAGATTTGGAATATGAAGAAGTTTCATCCCAATTATCCTTATCACCATCAAAACTTCCAGAGAAAAAGACAGATAAAGAGAAAATGGAAAATAAGTTAGAGCAAAGGTCTTCTAGCATCGATGGAAATCTATCTGAAGGAACATCTCAATCTTCAGATCCTTGGAAAGTATTATCTGACATTAAAGGAAAAATTACGAAAACATTCGAAGAAAAAATTCATGAAATGAAAAGTGAACACAAGAAATCGTATAGACATAGTAAGGAAAATTCAAGTATTAGCGATTCAGAAGATTTAATAGATGTAATACCAACTGAAAAAAGTATTTCCGATAAACAAGAAAAGGATGAAGCATTAACACTTGCTGACATTAAAGAAGATAGTAGCAGATTTATAGGTTTCTCCAATGTAAAAGTTGGTATAAAAACAAAAAATTCAGAGGAAGATAGTATTGAAAGTGGAGTAGAAGCTGCTGAATTGAATGAAAGTTTCCCTGATGGAACAGATGACAAAGTACAGAGTAATCCACCAGATACTAAATGTATTGATATAAAAAATAATGATAAAAAACTGCATGATACATTCAACCAATCATTATTACACACAATCCTGTTTTCACCTAGGACAGAACCTAAACCAACATTCGCATGGCTTAAAAATGAACTACTCCATCAGTTGTTAAATCGAATATTTGTTTTCGTTACGGTAATCGCTTGTTCTTATTACCTTGTTCCATTTCCGGAATATATTCTTGGCTTTGTTGGTGGTGTGATAGCGTCTATTACAATATATGATACAGTAGCAAGCATGAAAAGAATATTAACAACTGTACCTGAAGGCAATGATACATCAAAACATAAAGTTCCAGTCGTAGAGATACCCGCGGTAGAGGAGCACGCAGTTTTAGAGAGATTTGAGGGATGGTTAAATGAGTTACCATACTTATATGACCCACAAAATTATCATGTGGCACGCACAAAGTCTGTTTATTTTAGACTAGAAGGCGAAACGTTGCGCATAATGGAAACGAGAATGAGAATACCAAAAAGGGCCGTTTGGGATGAACCAAAGCACAAACTCAAGTTCACTCGGAGAAGAACTTATAACCTGGCCGGTGCAAAGATAGAATTACTTCCTGAAGGTCTTATTAGAAGAAGGTATACTGGTGACTTGTACTTCACATTTAATAGAGTATTGATATGTATCGGACTATACATGGTACTGAAAGTTGGTCAAGTGAATAAAAGTAATTGATATTCCTACGAACTATTTAGAACACCTTTTTCCAATTGGTAATTACTTCGTAGTTACAGGCAGTAGTGATAAAAACAGTCCAAATTATTCATATTTGCGATTATTCTTTCTTTCTTTTTTCTTTTTTTTTTTTTTATCCTTAGTTAGAAAACCATGAACGAACTTCCTATTTCAGGTAAAATGTCTTTAAATATCGCCATTTTTATTATACAGGAGATGGAGCAAAAAGTATCCAATTTGTATTACAATAGAGAAGGGGGCCCTTGTTGAAAATGTTGCCTTGAAAGACTGTTACAACAAAGAAGCTAATACTGTAAAAAATAGTAAAAAGATTATAGAGGAAGATACTGAAATTCAGTTGGATAAAAAGAAGGATAAAGAAGAGGAAGATAAACAAATAGAACAGGAGGCCGAGGATGAAGTAGACGACGAAGATGACGGGGACGAAACCGACGAAGATTTTACTCATACGCGGAATCTAAGGAACTCTTTTATAGAACACGGTGAAAATGATCAAAATGATATATGCAAACTATTTATTTTTGCAAGGGCTGATCGTCAAAAAGAAGATTGGTAATAAAATCACTTTTACCACAATATGACATAATAGTATTCATATCTTCACTCTGTATTATTGATCATAGGTATAGACGTTTGATCATTGCAGCAAGTTGTAAAAAAAGAAATTCCATTCCAACGATGAACGATAGTTTAAATCAGTCACTGTCGCAACAAACGATTAATGAATCGAAAGTTCCGACATCGCCCAGTCCTGCTTTTGACCGCCCTCCAGAACTCAATTACAACGCTTATATGACTCAGTATCTCGATGTAAGCGTAAAAAAATATTTTGCACGCGAAACGAATCATCATACGCGCCTTTAATGTAAACAATTTATAATGACTTATCATTTTAGACTGTTTCAACAACTCCGACTACTGAAATCGATCCACCTCTTCCCATTTACGATATGACGTGGATTAATTGTTTATTGGGTCGTATATTGTTCGATATGCACAAATGTTCCGAAACTATAAATCTGATTCAAGACAAAATTCAACGAAAACTTTCCAATATAAAATTACCGTATTTTATGGAGAGTTTATTAGTATCGGATATGCTAATAGGTCAAAGGGCACCGTTTATCCAAGACACATCAAAGCCAATAATAGATGAACGAGGGCTTTGGATCGATCTAAACGTATTATATAAGGGATGCTTAACTATGACCATCGAAACAAAACTAAATCTTATGAAATTGACCAGGGCTGGTTCTATGTCTGGTAATTCTAGCGATGTTATGGCCGGAGAAAAATCAAAGACAATCAGGTCACCTATGTTTGACAGTGACGTAGAAGACAGCCCAGAAACATCGACCGAAGACGATGATAAATCAAGTACGACGACGTGTACAACATCAAAAGATACACCGTAAATCTCCCTTTTTTTTTTTCCTTATCGATAATCCACTTTCTTAACAAACACGTACGTATATTTACTTCGAAAGTTTACTTTTTACAGCTCCACCCAGTCTTCGGGGAAAAAGTTCCTTAGTATGGTAGATAGATTGGCTGCAAGTAAATACTTTCAGCATGTAAGTATATTTCTGACAAATATATTTTAACAATAGAAACAACATTATTATAAACTAAATTAAATGATAATGAAAACAGAAAAAAAAAAAAAAAAAATTGAAGTCAGTTTTATGTATAACTCGTTTGTTTTTCAGGCGACCGAATTATCTTACGTGCGAAAGGCAATGGAAGGTGTTTCTAACACCGAAATTCGATTAACGGTCAGTGTCTCTGGTATAGAAGGTTGCTTATCCATAAACATTCCACCACCACCGTCTGATCGGCTTTGGTATGGTTTTAAACCAACGCCGAGAATTTCGATTACCGTAACACCTGCCGTAGGCGAAAGAATAGTAAATATCGGTTATGTGACTAAATGGATCGAAACCAAATTGCTTCGAGAATTTGAAAAAATTGTCGTTTTACCGAACATGGATGACCTTATTATATCGCTATGTCCAAATTATCCTTATGTCACAACGTAAATCTTTCCGGACTATGTGTAATATAATAAGCGCAAATCTATTCACAAGATGTAAATTATTGCATAGATTTTTAAATTTGATGTCTATATTTTATTACCGTGCAATCATGAAAAGGATTAGTGATGTAATCAAAGAAACGTTTTAATTATATACAATTAAAAGAGAAAGAAAAAACAAAAAAAAAAAAAAAGAAAATAAAAACAGAAAAAAGAAAAAGAATAAAAAACTAATCCTGTAATTAGTCCACCTTGAAAGTTCAATCGGTGCAAAAATATATTTTTAAAGAGCAACAACGGTAAATATTAAGTATGATTTTGGAAAAAAATAATCAGTATTGTATTGTGAAATTAAATATTTATATAAATATATATATATATATATATATTTTTTTTTTTTTTTTTTTTACTAAATTAATATTTCATATTAACTCTCTATTAACACAAATTTACACGATCAACAAATACGTTTCGATACTTATTGATTGAAAGCAGGAGCCATATTTAATATTCAAGGTGGAAAAATAAAAAATAACAATTTTCAAATATTTCTGTTATAATAAAATTAAAAAAACAAAAATTGAAGAATCAATAAAGAATAACTCTTTAACGTGTACTTATATACAAGCCTCACTAAAACTCGATTTGAAAGTCGATAGTGAGCGTTTGCTATAAAAGAATACCTCGTGCTACTTGCAGTTAAAAAGGAAATTGGTCGAGTGAAAGTCCGAACATAGAAAAATGTTTCTACGCGCGAACTTGTTAAAGATAGAGAACTACTTCGCGGACGTATTTATGGTAATAGCGCATGATGATTTGTGTGAAATTATTTCGACGTCATCACACACACACACACATATATATATATATATATATATATATATATATATATATATATATATATACGTTTTATAAAATCAACAACGTCTTCTCGTTGCTATTTCATCTTTGCAATTTACTCCGATTCTAATTTGCATATAAGTTCCTTATTATGAAATAATGCGATTACAGACACGTCAATTGTGTTAAGTTCGAAGCGATGGTACCGTATGTAATGCAAACAAACAATAAACGATTATCAAAGCGAATAATATATGGATAGAGATCATAGCTACGCAGCGGAAGCGCTCTCGCCTAAAGGAAAATAAAGTTCCTTTGAGAATACATCAGAAGTGATCATGATACTCCCTTTTTTTCTTTTTTTTTTTTTTTCCCTATACAATTACGTACGATGTTAAAGACGATAAACAGGCTAGTTTAGTAAAAATTTATTGATTAAGATAATATATGCGTCGAGAGTTATTCCTCCTATAAAAGAATAATATCACAGTTTAGAGATCGACATCTTGCGTACGAAGTACACTTATACACGTGTAAGGAGTGTACATCGTATAAAATATATTCTATATATATATATAGATAAAAATATATATCTTATATATAGATAGAGATAAAGATTGTAAATTCTTCTCAATATTTCTTTCTTTTTTTTTTTTTTTTTTTTTTTCTTGAGAATTATCCCGGTAAGCACACGCTCGTAAAGAAAAAAAAAAAATATATATATATAATTTGTAAAGATAAATCGTGATTTTGCGTGATCTTAATCACGTTCTCAAAGGACATGCGTTAGCACGTTGATCTCCTCTTGCGTTTCCTCCTACATCCTGGAGATGAAATAAAGCGTTGTGCTTACCGAAACTATTTTTTTTTTTTTTTCTTTTTTTTGGAACTCGTACGATTCCCCGATATCTAATGGTGGAAAAAGAAACTTTATACATATAATTGCAATGATAAGAGGAAGTTGACGATGAGAGGATGCCCGATAGTCTTTCAACCGCTAGCTTTTTAGAAGACATGGTGCAGTGATCGACTCGCGCACCGCTTCTGCCCAAGTTTCCAGTCTTGGTGCACAAACAAGCGTAAGGTCGCCGAGCCTTCTACGAGCCATTATTACGAATTCGCCCTGGCCGTGTCGAGCGTCACAAGCAGAAGAGACTCTTACACGGATGCTCTTTTCGAGATGAGGATTCGGAAGTATGGAGAACACCTCGTTGGTCTATTAAGAAACAAGTAAAACAAGAACAAACACATCAGAATGTTAGTCGTGTAACAACATGTATAAGGATCGAGAAACGATGTTTAATTGGAAGCTAATATTTCAAACAATATCAAACTTTTTCCAATTGACTTTACTTCGAACACACACACACACACACATATATATATATATTTTCAACAGAACCGTTCGAACTTGATTTAAGGACGGAAAAGAACAATCTCTTGTTTGGAAACTGTCGATTCTCGTATGTACAGACATCAGACAATACTATTGTCCTCGATTGAAAAAAAAAAAAAAAAAAAGGTTCAATTTAAAAAATATCGATCCATCGAGTCTACGAAGAAAAAGGAAGGTATTACCTCAGTTTCCTCGACTCTATGAAGCGTCTTCGTTATCCTAAAAATTAATTCGGCAGCTTCGAGCTCGGGCTTCCTTTGCACAGCGGTGACGGTACCTCTAGCAACAAGGTCACTCTGACAATAAGCCTCGGCGAGTTCCTCCATTGAGCAAGGTCTACATTCCGCCTCCTCGTCGGACTCGTCCGGCGTGCTATGATTAACAACGAACGGCTCGACGTCGTACTGTAGCTTCGCGCGATTATTATTTGCCGTGAGCTCGTCGGCCTCGACATAGAGCGCGGTACGTTGTTTTTTCGTATAGAAACAACGATGGGAGGCCTCGTTCTTTCCATCGCGCGGTGAATAAACTGGCCTAAGCGTACCGTTGCTTTCCAAATATATTCTAGTTGGCCCGGAAGCCTTAACGCAAACACGAAAACCACCAGTTGATACGGAATTCGATGATTTCGGTCCAGTTTCATTAGCTCCGTTTCCGTTTGCCAAAAGGACACCACCTGCTGTAGTACCGGACCGTAATCCAATCGTCGTTGAACCGCTTATCGCCGCGGCCACTGATAAGACTATCCTTAAGGCTCCTCGAGGATAACGCCATAAAACGGTCCCTCTTGAACAACGAAGATAAACGGGTCGTACACCACGGCCACCTCCGCCACTAAAATGAAAACGAAAGTCTTTTCGTCTTTTTCATCCTTCATGTCCGACGATAAGAAATCTTTTTTTTTTTTTATTATTTTCTTTAGATATTTGGATATGGAAAGGTGCCGTGGGGGCGCGACGAGGTTTTGAAAATTTCTTATAATAATCAACAGTAAAATATAACGTTCGTTGCAATTCGGAAGATGATGTAATGACTGAATCGAAGATATCTATCGTTAGTTTATCGCCGTTTTAAGTATATTATTAAACGATATTTTATATATATATATATTCGAAAATGGTATAAATTACGTTATAGACTTCAGAAAATAGGGTATAAAACCGAATATGTGTCCATTCGAGTTGGAATGGGCGTAATGGCATTTATCTACAGTTACTGCAACTCGTAAACTGCATATCACAAACATCAATAGTCCAGTTATTCTTGTTGCGTTTGGTTTCGCGTTTACAAAACGAACTCAACTGGATTCCTTTATCGTCAAATTTACACGTCCATTCAATTTTCATTTCGAATATGTTACGGAATAAATGTATATATTAAAAAAAAAAAAAAAAAAGAAAAAGAAAAAGAAAAAGTGTACTCTCTCCAGACAATAAATTATCTGTTATGTTAAGAATTAAAATTGTTTTATAATCCGTGCTTGTACCATCGAGAAAAGAGAAAAAAAAGAAAAAAGTATAATCGATATATTATCCAACAAATATCACTATTTCTATAAGGGAAAGGATAAAGACGACAGATAAGATTAAAAAAAAAGAAAAAAGAAAAAGAAAGAAAGAGGAAAGCCTTATTTAAAGAGACTTTCCCTATCGCGATAAAATATATATATATATATACATATAATATTTGGAGAGAGAGAGAGAGAGAGAGAGAGAGAGAGAGAGAGAGAGAGAGAGAGAGAGAGAGAGAGAGAGAGAGAGAGAGAGAGAGAGAGGAGACAAGCTCTCGGGGATAAATAGGAATAAATATAGAAATTGAGTGTCCAAGGACGACGGCCCTACAAACGAAAGTAATCTAAGCTCGGTTGAAAAATGTGTTTGTGTGTGTATGTGTGTATGTATGTGTTCTAAATACGGAGCATATATACCTATATGCAAAGCGAGAAGTAGATATGTATGGGTAATACGAAGGAAAGAAGAAAAAGAAAGAAAGAAAGAAAGAAAGAGATAGAGTAGACTGGTCTAAAAAAAAAAATACACACACACACGTACGCACGCACGCACGCATATACGTATATAGAGAGAAAGAGAAGGTAGATAGATAGATAGATAGATAGATAGAGAGAGAGAGAGATAGATAGAGAGAGAGAGAGAGAAAGAGAAGCATAAGAAACGAAGAGAGAAGGCGTGGAGGAGTGGGCCACGCGCCTCCCGTAGCCATAGTCGGCGCTGTGCTTCGTGCGGCTACCACGCTCACTTACCCTCTTTTAGACAGGACTGACACGTACGGTAAAGCAGAACGGTGTGTATAGACAGCCGGGCACGTTCCCCTTTCCTCGCCTCTTTGTCGCAGAAGCGGAAACAGGTTTCCGTAAGGCGTACGACGGGTATAGCATTCTGTTAAGACCAACGACTTTTCTTCCCTCACCCCACCACTTTTATACTCCACTAGTACAAGGTAACATGGACCGATCTCTCTCTCTCTCTCTCTCTCTCTCTCTCTCTCTCTCTCTCTCTCTCTCTCTCTCTCTCTCTCTCTCTCTCTCTCTCTCTCTCTCTCTCTCTCTCTCTCTTTCTCTAAGCTCTACCAACGGCATAGGTGAAAAACTTATTATCGCCTCTATCGCCGTTTCTATTTGCCAGTTTTATGAACCGAAACGGTATTCGGAGTTGTATATATGAAAAGGGATCGATTTTTTATTTTTTTCTTCTTTTTTTTTTTTTGCCCCCCCAGTACAAAACCGGATAAGTCTCCGACTTCTATACTTATCGATACGATTCTCGAATTCCGTTATATCGAATACAAGTCCATGAACGAAAGAAATATATATATATATATATACATATACATATACATATCATACATGCATACATAACACACATATTTTTAAATAAAGCGAGTATGGTAAAGACAATGCAGAATATTTATATATATATATATATATTTATATATTCTGTAAGAAAAGACACACAGAACGGCGACAAAAGGTTCAGTTTCGTTGACGCGTATATATCCTAAGAGACCTAAGTAATGTATGCGTCCATTCTGACGTAAAAAGCACGTGGGCGCGCGGACGATAACGATCTCGAGAAACGATCAAATAAATCCTCCTCCTCCTCCTCCTCCTCCTCCTCCTCCTCTTCCATCTCTTCCTTCTCTTCTTTTCCTCTTTCTCTCTTCTTCTTGGAAAGCTACTTTTCAGCGTACTACTACTAGCAACTTATCCGAACCACTTCTTCTTCATCTTCTTTCTGTCTTTTCTTTCTCTCTCTTTTTTTATTTTATTTTATTTTTCTTTCTTTTGCCCACCTTCCCCTCCCCCTTTCCGTACGAAGCAATCACGACGACGAGAGTTTTAGAAAAGAGACTGTCCCCTGACAAAGTGTCTTGAATTACCGTATAAACCCTTTCGAGCGTGAATTCGGCGGCGTCTCGAGTTTCAGTCTTACAGTATTTCATGTAAACGCCTTGATTGTGTTTTAGCAGAGCATCAAATATAACTGTCCTGCATAGTCCTACTTAATAAACATACGAAATAATATATACATATATATGTATATATATATAAAAAGGCGATGATATCGAGTCGATGTGTACAAATAAATATATATCTAGAAAATACACGTTTTACGCGTGCGCCCGCTCGCGTGCGTTTTATGTATCGAAGAGAACGCGGATATCCAGTGACGTCATTCGACTTTATAAAAAGTTCACGAAGTCATGGACGGGTGGTTAATGGAAATGGCAACAGCTCGGATTATTTTCTTTTTTTTTTTTTTAACTGTCCTCGAAAAGTACACCGATATATATGTAAATATATATATATATATATATAAGAACGAACTAGTCCTTTGTGAGATGATACTCCAAGGACCAGTTGTATCGAATTAAAATTCGATCGTTGAAATGCGGTAAAAAATATAAGCTTTTGTTTTATTGTTCTTCAATTTTTTTTTTACATTTTTCGTTATTAATGTATAAAACATGCATATATATATATATATATATATATATATATATATATATATATACATATATATTCCTAATTAAGATTATTAAACCAGCCTTGAAATGTAATATAAGATGTCAGTAATACAAATCGTCTTAAAGAGAGAGAGAGAGAGAGAGAGAGAGAGAGAAAAGAAAAGAGAAATAAATAATAATAAATAAAAAAGAAAAAAGAAAGAAAAGAGAAGGGAAATGCAATTAAAATCTTGTCAACTAAATGATATTACAAGAAAATCAAGTTTCCTTTTATATTCTCCCCCCCTCCCTCATTAAAGTTGATTAAAAAAATTTTCTTTTTCTTTTTATAGTGTGTACCTTATATTTTTAAATAGCCCGAAGAAGTAATTCCATGTAAATGCTTAACTGGTTTATATCGTGTGTATATGTATGTGAATACATATACATGGGAGGGAGGAGAGGAGACAAGCGTGATGAACAAAGAGTAAGAACGAATATATATAAGTGTGTGTGTGTGTGTGTGTGTGTGTTGTGTGTGTACACGCAGAAGCTGGTAGTCCTTCGCACTCTCCCGCTCGTTCGTCCGGCTAGCCGCCTCCTCGCCGTCCTCATGAATTTCATTCGATTCGATGCATACTTTCGCGCTTAGCCACACCGCCAACGACAACATGACGACATGACGACGACGACAACGACCACGACGATGATGACGACGATGACGACGACGAAGTCGGAGACGGCTAGTTCTCGTCACAGTAACCTCCAATATTATTACGACTTCGCTAATAATCTTTCCAGAGCGATCGAACGATTTAACGTGAACAGAAATAAGATTCCTATATCTGCAATGCCGGTTATTTAGTATACCGTTGTGCGACATAATTATTTTTGTTGTATGAACTAGGTTAATTATACTTCGATCCTTCTAATCGCGATTTACCGATATCGATATATCGATATATCGATAAATCGCGATTATTACAAGCGCGAATTTGTCATCTAAAGGGGAACGCGACTAAGTTGTTCGGACGATTTTTTTTTATCAAATGTAATGTTCTTTGAAAGTCGTAATATTTATTTAAATTTGGATGTATGGTGTGCGTGCGTGCGTGTGCGTGTGTGTGTGTGTGAAAACATTAAATGTCTATTTCTCTTATAAAACATGGAAACGTTCAACGAGATCACACGACTTTCTCGCTACTGGTAAACTGTATGAAATGGTATATAATATACGTACGACGATGTTAATTACGAATTCTCTCCTTGGGAGATCGCCAGTTGGTGCGAAAAACTGTGAAAATCCGTCAGGCGCGACTCGCGAGAGGGTTAATAAGCTTCGCGCGAGAATAAATCGCGATAGCATCGACATTGAATACGGTGTAAATAAAACGCCAATGCGTGCAAACGCGTTAACGGACCCGTCGGCCAATGGACTAACGGGCATTTTTCTTTCTTTGTCTTTCTTTCTTTTTTTCTTTTTTTACATTCTCATAACGGATTCGAAAGATTTCAAAATCATGTCGTATCGTAATACCTTTAGACAATCATTAAAATTAAAATCGTTTATTCATTATACCTCGATTCCGAACCAATTTTCTAACATTGTTTTCAATAATACTGAAAAAGCACGTAAAATATTTTGCGACTTAAATCGTTCATTAAAAAAAAAAATAAAAAATAAAATAAAATAAAAAAGTACATACAGTATATATCATAGATATGTGGATAGTCCATTATTTTTTTTTTTTTTTTTAAATTAATCGTTATCGAATACAAATTCATGAGACAGAAGGTTAATATAAAAGAAGTACGTTCGTCTTAATACGGATAACCTAAAAAAAAAAAAAAAATAAATAAATAAGAAGAACGAACGATCAGATTTGTAAAATTCGTTAATGCATCGAGAATCGAATTCCGCCAGAAGAAGACGGTCGGACAAAAAATTAAATGAATCTTTATAAATGGAACTAATTTTGTTTTTATTTATTTATTTTTTGTTTTTGTTTGTTAATATCAACAGAGAAAAGAATACTTGCGAAAAAGCTGCTCTACGTTCTCTGATAGAAACGGAACGATCTTCGTCTCGATAATCGAATTGAAACAAGAGCGAATCGTTATGATGATCCAGATCGGAGAAGGAACTAGAGCAAACTCATCATAACAGTTTATAAACGACCGTTTTTCTTCTTTCTTATCGTACCTTTTGTCTCTATTACATTCTATTGACTGTTGTCTCACTAATGGTAAATGATTCTCGTAAAACGTGACACTTCGATTATGTTCGGTATTTAATTGTTGATTAAATTTTGCGTAATTTTTGTTGTTGTTTATTTCAAGTCTATAATAATTCGTGCAATTGAATTATACAACGATACACAGTATCGTTATCTTTTGTATTTTATATTTTCAGCGAACTAATGGTTTAAAACCATTGAAAAAAATTCAAGTGTATATATATATATATATATATATATATATTTATATATATCGAAACTTAACGCATATAAATAGATCGTGCCTGGGGTGTAATGTGTCCCTCTGTAGACGTAAAAAAGGGTCGAAAGTATCGACACAAAGCAAACTCTGTCATCTATTCTCTCTACGTAAAAGAAATGATTGAGAAAAGAAAACAAAATCAAAACAAAATATATATACACACACACACACACACAAATACCAAAAAGAACAAAGAAGACAAAAGACGAAAAATAAGATCGAAGAAAAAAAAACGCAAGAAAAAGAAAAGAATTCACCTTGCATTCTCCTCCTCCTCGGGGTACAAAAAAACTTGATATGCTTATAACGATCTTATCCGAAAGGAAGAATAAATCAAGCTTCGCGACATAAAACCCAAAGGGTATATATTCGAAAGCCACCAAATAAGGTGGTTTACGGATGCCAAGGAGAACGTGCTAGGCAACGGAATCGGGAGGAGGATAGAAAGAAAGAAACAAATAAGAAGGGTGGGGAGGGAAGGAGCTTTGAGTGAGACGGAACGAACTCTCACGAAAGGAGATCGAAAATCTGTGGCGCGGGAAGAAGGACGAAGAAGATGAAGATGAAGATGAAGATGAAGATGAAGATGATGAAGGTAGTCGAAAAGAAGAAATAGCACTACTAACCTTCCGATCCAATCGCACTCGTCGGCAGGCAAAAGGGCGGCATGCTCCTGCGACTTTACCGTAAATATTATATCGCCTACGAGGAAGATAAGGGACAATGTCAACGCCGCAAAACTGGAAGGACCGTTTAGTTTCATCTTTCTCGAGTTGTCTCCCTGTTTCTACGTTTTGCTTTTTCTCTTTTCGTTGTTCTTTTCTTTTTCTTTTTTATTATTTTTTGTTTTGTTTTGTTTTGTTTCGGTTGTCGTCGTTTTCCCTCTTAAGTTTTATCTCCTTTTCTATTTATATCTATTGCTTGTATCTGCTGACGCTCGTTATTACGGCTGTCCTTTCGAGTCCCTCGACAACGGCATTTGCATTTTTTTTCTTTTTCTTTTTTTTTCCCCCAAGTCTCTTCCGCGATCTCCCCTTCAAAAATTTGTCCCTCTCGAAGCGCCCTTACTTTTCTAAAGATCCTTAGATACGTAGAGTCAGTCCGTGAAGTGGGTGGTCCATTCCAATGTTGATTTTAGAAGACGGGTCTAGAAGAGCGACTAACAGGTTGTACCGTTGGATTAGGCGTTCTCTTCAAAGTCGTTGGCTTCTTTCCGTACGCTCGTTTCGTGTTCGTTGACGCGCGAAAGAGTTTCTTTATGATTTCGTTGCGTATCATCGGCGATCATCGCATCATGTGTGTATATATATATATATATATATATATATATATATATATATATTTATAGTGATCAAGCTCGAGGCAAACGCACGTGTGTATATTGCGTACAACACAATCGAGGATGTGTTTTTCTTTCTTCAAAATACGTTTTCTTATGTATAATTGTCGAAATGGTTTTTACGATAAAGCTCGTCTTCTTTCTTCATACGATACGCGTTGTCTTTCAAATAAATGTATTAATTCCTGGCGTGTATGATAGTTGTCTTATGCGCAAATATATACAGACGCAAGTTTACTCGACGGAGCTGCTCGACACAATGGCACCCAATGCCACTGCTTGCGCGGTACACACGACAAATCTAAACTGACGTACAAAGTATTATGGCGGGGGAAAGGGTCTTATACTCGACGAAACGCCACCAAGCGGTAAAATTTGCAAATACACCGAATCGATTTAAATACGTTTGAATTGGTGCCTTTCAATCAAACTTTTTAAATTTGTATTCTGTATGTTGGCCCAAAGAATATGAATAGCTCGGTAGTTTTTTTTTCTTTCTTTTTTTTTTTTTTTTTTTTTTTTACAATATGTTATTCTTGCCGATCATATCGTCAAGAGCTTTTTCCAAACACCGTTTTCTAAACATATACGATAATAATTGTTTAACTAAGCAAACAATTAACATTATCATTTTAAGAAATTTTAAGTTGGTATTACGTGTCACATGTTCAATTATATATTAATCCGATATTTTATAACATTATATATATACATATATAAAATTCTTAAAATAATAGTCGTCGTTATACTTACGCTTCTGTTTTGAATGTATGCCAATTCACGCGTCCAGGCATACACTCGAAAGGATTTGGTTCGTAATCGCAGATGCCTAATATAATCATACCGGTTGTATATTTATCTAAAGAAATGGTATTGGAATCATCTGGACCAAGTGATCGAAATATACTTCTAATGTGCCTACGTTTGAAGATCTAAAGTAATGCGCTAGTATAAAGGATAATATTAATATACATATATCTACCTTGTTTTAAATAATAATGGCGGCTCTTTCACGCCCGATCTGTACAGTATGCATTCCTTAAGAAGTTTTTCTAGGTATTGAATTGGATCGGGTGATTCCTCTACAAGAAGATGACCAATTAGGAAGTCGAAGAGCTTTGAAATTTTTTTTTCCTCGAGATAAGTATGAACTCGTGAATGCATTTCCCCGGTATCCTACAAGATATAAAGCTGACATGAATTTATCGTTAAAAAAAAGTATTGTTAAATTAATAAAAATTATTTGTATATTTTGAAATTGTCTTACTCTAAGCTTATAGCAAGTTGCATTTTTAGAATTGCATCTTATTCTTTCTTCCAATGTATTTTTATCGATCGAGTGTCGTTGATTAGTTTTACGTGAGACCGACGATGTCGTTAATGCTTCAACGACATTTGAAAATTTATCAATATCTTTTTGGAGAACGTCTTTGTTATTAATAATGTTTTCGTCGTTCATTGTAATTGTTAAAATCGGAAATTTGATATTATCCAAAACTTCTAGATACTTTATAAAAAATAAATAACCAATTTTTCAATGATCTTTTTAAAAATATGCTCACGTGTGTGATCAAAAGTTTTGATAATATTTGTCATTTAGATGTCTGCTGATAATTTCATAGTTATTAACTTACGATTATTTCGATAAATTCTTACAATCAATAACGTGGGCAAATAATTTTCAATCTGAATTGTGATGCCATAGTATTCGAAGTTGGCGCCTATAATGACATCATACCACTAGTTCGTCTAATAACCTAAGTTCTCATTGGTTCGTATGATCCTTTCAAATGTGTTCGCATGCTTGTAAAGCTATACACCTGAGCCGTAATTTTCGATGATTGATATATAATATAATTTTTCGCATATTATAATAATTACTTATTTATAACTATTATTTGTTAAACGATATCTTTATTATGCGTACGCGACAATTATTTTTTTATAACATGCATAAAATAAGTGTACCTAGGTTATTACGATCGCATTGTACAAAATCAATGTACAAAAGTGCTAATACAATTCGTAAAGAATTTTTAGATTATTTTACAAAAGAATTACAACACGATATTATTCATTCAAGTCCTGTTTCACTACTTAACGATCATTCTACAGCTTTCGTTAACGCTGGCATGAATCAAGTATGTTCATATGTTTATATAATTCTAAGTCGCTTGTATTAATTTTTTATTAATACTTAATCTCCATAGTTTAAAGGAGTTTTCTTAGGATATTATGACCCACCTTCTACAAAAGTCGTGAATTCACAAAAGTGTATTAGAGTTGGTGGAAAACACAGTGATTTAAATGTCGTCGGTTATGATACATATCATCATACGTTCTTTGAAATGTTAGGAAATTGGTCTTTTGGAGATTACTTTAAGGTATATCGGATTATTTTAAATTACCTAACAAGTGACATATATATTGTTTTATTAACTATTTATAGAAAGAAAGCTGTCGTTACGCATTAGATTTATTAACGGGTGTATATAATATTAAAAAAGAATTTCTGTACATGACATACTTCGGTGGTTGTGAAGAATTAGGATTACAACCAGATACGGAATGTAAAGATATCTGGTTAAGTCTTGGTATTCCAGAAAACAGAATATTACCATTTGGAATGAAAGATAATTTTTGGGAGATGGGGCTATCAGGTCCTTGTGGTCCTTGCACAGAAATACATGTAGATATTACAAAACAATTGAGAGATCAAAGTTCAAAAGTAAATACAGGTCATCCAGATATTATTGAACTATGGAATATAGTATTTATTCAATATAACAGGTGCATACGTTATATATGTTTCTATAAACTAGTTTCTATCATGTTTTTTACTTTTTATATAGTTTACTATAGACTTGCAGGTACTAATGTTATTCAACCATTATCAAAACATCATATAGACACAGGGATGGGTTTTGAAAGATTAGTTACTTTATTGCAAGGAAAAAGATCTAGTTACGATACAGATCTTTTTCAACCATTATTTGAGACAATACGTCGCAATACAAATGCTCCTGAATACAAAGGCACCTTTGGAACTTATGATGCAAATGATGTAGATTATGCATATAGAATATTAGCCGATCATGCACGAATGATCACTGTTGCGTTATGCGATGGTGTAGTGCCAGAAAAAAAGTAGGAAATATTTATTTGCAATTAAATTTTAAGTAACTTTTATCATAATTTTGTAATTTATATGTTCAGTCAGAAATTGAGAAGAATATTGAGGAAGGGAATAGATGTGAGTGAGAATATATTTAAAAAGAAAGATTTACTTTACGAACTTACACATACTGTTGTCGATGTTCTTGGAGATGCCTACCCAGAACTACAAAATAATCTTAAACAGGTAATTTTATTAATAACAAATCATAGACTACATAAATATTTTACAACAAGATGAAATCATTTTTAGGCCCATAAGATAATAGAATTTGAAAAAGATTTGTATGAAAAATTATGCACGACGTATGGTAAAGAATGGAAAAACATTGTTGCAACTAGACCAGAGTTAGCTTCCGTTACTTCTTGTATGGCATCAGGATTGGTAAATGGATATAAAGATTTGCAATCTATGTTGAATAAGGATAAGTAAGCATTATCCATAAATATTAAACAATATAACTTGTATTATATTTTTTTTTATCTGTAGTGATTTCTTATTGTAGAACTGTGTATGCATCTGGTATCTTACCAGGACATATGGCATTTAAATTATTAGACACTCATGGATTAAGTATAGAAACAATAATTGAATTGGCTACAGTTGAATCACTTCAGGTTGATAAAGAAGATTTTGAAAAAGAAATGGATAAGGCAAGACTTAAATCTAAAGTTGGAATAATTAAAACTAATCAGAATATTCAAAAATCTTTAACATTACTTACTGAGAATAATATACCGCGAACAGACGATTCATTTAAATATATCTATGAATATAAAAACGACAATTATGAATTTCCAAAACTTGGAAGTAAAGTTATTGGATTGCTTATAAATGGTATTAGCATATATGTAGTATTAATTGTAATAATTATTATTTGAAATATATGATTAGTTATTTGTATTTACATATTTCAGGTAACATTATATTGGGAGATGAGTTAAAAGAAATTCTTATGAATATTAACAGTAAAAAAGATAAAAATATATTATTGAATGACAAAAATGAAATTGACATCATATTAAACAAAACGATGTGTTATTCGTTTGAGGGAGGCCAACAATCAGACATAGGTTCCATTTATTTAAAAGACTTAATATTTCAAATAAGTAAAGCTGAAAAGATTGATGGCTATGTTATTCATTCTGGCAAATTCGTAAAAAATAATCTAGCGTATGTATTTATACTTCTCTTTAAATTAGAAAAAAAAAAAAAAAAGAAAGAAAGTTTATACATACGTCTATATGTTTTTTTTTTTTTGTAATAGGAATACTTATTTAGAATTGGAAGATTGGAATGATTGCGTAATCTCTATAGATAGAAATGTCCGAACAAATCATATGAGGAATCATACAGCAACGCATTTATTAAATGCTGCTTTAAAGTTTATATTCCCAGTTGTTTATCAACGGAATTCTTTTGTTTCTAAAGACACATTAAAATTTCAATTTTCTTCGTTTGGAGATGAAGTTACATTAACGCATATAGCAAAAATAGAACAACTTGTTAACAATGTTATAAAAGCCAATGCATCAGTAGAATATAGGATTTTGAATTTATTGCAATTATTAGGAGAAAAGAATGTTACAATGGTGCCTGGTGAAATATATCCACATACAGATATTAGGGTAATCGATATTAATACAAATGAATTAAAATCAAAGTAAGTTAGGATTAAAATATCATTTTCATACCCATTAATTCATAGATTAACAGTCAAATATTAACTTTTAGAGAATTATGTTGTGGAACGCATGTAAAAAGCACAGGATTTCTGGAACAGTTTTCTATTTTAAATTATAGTTCTAAAGGTGCATTAAATTGTACAATTCATGCCACTACAGGGCCAACAGCTAAAGCAGCAGAATTAGCTGGTAAAAATTTATTGGAGAAGATCGAAAAACTAGAAAATTATGCCAATACTGAAAATATTAAAAACAATGAGTTAAATTTACAAATTAAAGAGATACAGAAGAAATTACAGAAAAATACCAAAACTGAAGATATACCATTACCTTATCTTATTAAGGAAGAATGTAATACTAAGTTACAAAATTTGATTGAAAAAGTTACGAAACAGAAAATAGCAACTGAAAGGTAGATATCAAAGTTATAGATACGTATATTAGTTTTCATTTTATATAATTTTTCTATCTCTTTTTTTCAAGGACTTCTATAATAACAGAACTAAAGGACTCTATGAAATCATCCGATTATTTCATTGTTCATAATTTACAATATACACTAGAACATCTTTCCCTACAAGATGTAATATTTCTTTTTCCAAATGTACCAATACTTGTGATATCATACGACAAGAATGTTATTAAAGCTAGTTGCAGTGTACCAGAGGTAAAATCAAAAAATAATTTTATATTAAAATATAATTATAATTATTTGCATTTATAATTATATGCTTTTGATTAATGTATTCAATCTAGGAATTTTTATCTGATGAATTCAATGCTCAAAAATGGATAAGAGTGATCTTTCAAGTTTTCAATCAGGAATTTAATTTAAACACAAATAAAAATTCCTTAATGATAAGCCATACAAAATTTAAAAATATATCTAAAAAAGATGCAAAGAAATTGATAGAAACAGCAGTTATAGAGGCTACAGAATATGCATCTATGTTAACAGACAAAAAAGAAAATACAGAGCAAAATTAATAAAGGAAGAAATAGAAATGTGCGTATATTGAAGACAAATTTAAAAGACAAATGATTTATAAATTGAAATAAACAAAAAATTTTGTATGTATGAAATATTATATAAATATTCAAATTTATTATTAAAATATCAGATGACTGCTTTCTGTATTTACATTTTGTATATTATTTTTTATTACATTATTTTTCTGCCTACTATACATAATTTAATTTTAATGTTGTTTATTGTCTATGATTTTGTATATGTGTTTCATAAAAAAGTCTTAACGCATGCCATTGGACACTGTGAAGTAATATATGTTGTCTTTTACTTTTCATATAATCCACTGCTTCTTCAGGAATCCAACCATTTTTCTGAGGATAAATTTTTTTGTTAAAAAAAAAATTCACATTTGAAGAAATTTACATTTTCGTAATAAATATAGATTTATCGCATATCTAACCATCATTAAGTAACATCCAACAAGCGTCGCACTACGTGTTCTTCCCGCTTTGCAATGTACATAAACTGTTGCCATTTCTTTGGTATCATCATTATGGTTATCATTTTTTAATTTTCTATCTGTACAACGAAATTTATTTATAAAATCTACACCCATTTTCAACTTTTTTTGACAAGGCGCTTCAAAAATATCTGTTGTTGATAGTTGTAGAAATTCCACATTGTGCTTTTTCCAGTCCTGATATAAATTCAAAGGAAGTAATCATTTTTAACAAAAAATACGTTACACAAGAAACGTAATAATTTATTATACATCTATATTAATTGTTTGCACCTGTTTTGAATTAGATAAAAAGGCTAACTCATAATCTTCATTCATAGAAACTACTGCCTTCACATTTTCTTTTTCAACTAACTGCGGCATGACATGTAAACAACAAGTAAAAAAATCTGTTTGAAATAATTACTGAATAAAAGAAAATAAAAATAAAATAACAAAATTAAATACCTGTTTCGTCATAGTTCGAAAAGGTAATGCACCCAAAATTACAGTCTCGTCGATTCTATCATACCAATTTCTCGACGTTATTTTTTCCATCAAAACATTATATAGTAACGTTGGATAAAAGGTCACTCTCGCGAACATTTTCACTACAAACAATTGTAACAGTTTTTACCGTTATACGCTTTAAGTTTCCAAGTTAAAAAAAAAAAAAATATATACTGCAGTATTGCTATCCTTGTTATATTATATTATAAATTAATGCTTATAACAAAAAATATATTAACTAATAACAGTCATAAAATTTGTATGTCGTTCTTTTCGAAATATCGGCTCGTTACAATACTAGAACATTTATAAACAGGTTTCTCTCTGCTAAGGTGAAAGTAACAGTACTTTCTAGATGACTAATTGGAAAAATACGATGTATCACACATACTAAATTTTGATATATATTGTGTAAAAAATATTTAAAAAATTAACGTATAACTTTTCAAGAAATGTTAAATTTTTCTAAACAATATATATCACGAGGAAAAAAATATTGTTGTTTTATATTACGTTGGTATCGTCTTATTCATAATACATTTTTTAATAAAGAAATATTATGATGGTATATCGTTCTTATAAAAATGAATTATTTAAAATTGTAATTTATTTTATATCGTAATCGCTATCGTAATCAATTAAAAAAAAAAAAAAAAAAAAAAAAAAATTTCTCCCTATAGGTGATTATTTTATTTTATATTATTTCTTTATGATGTAAAATTACAATGTAAAGTTACAATCATACGGAAAATTTTCTAATTCATTCAACTAATCATGTAAATTGCAATTTTAAATATCCGATGTACTTATTAGATTAATTCATCTTAGATAATTTATCCTCGTCTAAACAAATAGGACCAAATTCTCCATTTCTAAACATATTAATAAAATATGTGGAAGCAATTTGCAAATCAGGTTTAGTTATGTATTTATTATTGTAATCACGTAATTTAATAGTTTTCCCCAGCTTTGCAGCGATAAAAGTAAGAACATAAATGATATTATCATTTGGTTCAGGTAAACCTAATTTTTCAACATACTCATATTTTCCATATTTATTTAAACAAAAGAGAAGAAAATCGGCAACTGTCATGTATCCTACCAAGTGATCTTGTAAACAACCAATCAAAGCTAATTTAAGACCAGTATATATATCTTTCACATGAGGTGCTAAAATACCTGGAGTGTCTAACAAAAAAAAATCTGGATTTTCAGATATTTTTATGCGAGTTAATACGGAACGTGTCACCCCTGCTACTGGCCCCTCTTTTGTAGCTTTTGATTTTCTTAAGTAAGTATTTCTTAAACGATTGATTAAAGAGGACTTTCCTACATTAGGTACACCAATGATCATCATTGCAAAAGATTCTTCATTATTTCTATTATATCTTTCAGAATTAGATATTAACTTTTTAGCCAAAGGTAATATTTTCCTCATGCCCTTGCATTTCTGATTTTTAAAATTAGTATAAAGTATGTGAGATAATCCTTCATTCTTTAAGGTAGATTCTATTTGTTGCTTATATTTTAAGTCAGCTAAATCAATCTTATTTAATACAAAAATATGTGGTTTTAAACCAGTTAAAGTATGACGAAAATCTGCTTGACGCCCTGAAATCGGTACTCTAGCATCATGTACTTCTACTATACAATCAACATTCTTCAAACGCTGTTCCATTTGTTTTAAACCTTTTTCCATATGTCCAGGAAACCATCGTAGAGTATCTCTTTGAATTAACTTAAACGTTTCTCGAAAAGTTGTTGTTACTGTACCTCCTATATCTTTCATTTTGATTCAATTTCTTAACAATCTTCTTGTAATATTATGGAAAATACTCTGTAATGTAACATTTTTAGAAGATATTATTATAGATAAGGTTATCGTCAATTTAATTTAGGTGTATTAATAAATTTAATTTTGAAAATAAAAATTGTATTAATGTAAAAATTTGTTGTATATATTTGTTTATATTAATACAATTTATTAACGAATGTTTTGTGTATCATCGAATTGTAAAATTTACGTATTACAATTGATATTTTAGGTTAACGAAAATTTAAATTATTAAATACGTTTAATTTCTACTCATAATTACCCTTTGAATGAAACTATAAATATTTATTGGCTATTATATGCAACCTAAAATTATCATATAATATCAATCAAGAATTAATAAACATTTCAAATATTCTACAACATTCAATATTAGCCATGTATATACGAGAGACCATGTGAATTAGCCGGCGAAACCAATTGCTTCTTACCCCTCCTCTTTCCGTTTTATCTCATAGGATTCTTGTTCTCATCGTACCAAAATAGAGAGCTAGCATTCTCCAACGTTTGTTTACAATCGTTACATTCTTATGCCACGATTTACTATGCTTTGTCTACAAACAGAAGATTTGTATGTATATTTTTCATCCGAATTATAACGTTTGAAAACACTGAAGGAGTAAGTATACTTGAGTAAGGCCAATCGAATGGCAACGATCGAATAATCATTATTTTCCTTTGACGAAATGTTTGCACATCTCTGATGTACATATATACAGATGACTAACATATAAAATAAACATTATGCAAAACACGTGTAAAAATGTGATACAAATTAAATAATAATTGTTCTAATTAACGTATATATTTAACGAACATTATATATACATTTATAAAACAATATGTCTTTCGGAATATTAAATAATTTTCTCGTACTTTTGTCGCATGTTCTTTGTACGAATTTATTATGTATTATAACGGCTTTACCTTGCCGTTTATTGCGTACTTAGCAGTGAAGTATGATAATAATCCATATCGAGTGCCTTCAATATAATATTTCATTGGTTTAAATTTTATTACGTTTTGTTTTATTGCCAACTTATATATCTGTATAAGCGCTATAGCTAAAAATGAATTGTAAATATAACTTTTCCATACTATCGATAATCTCATAATATTAAAATTATATTAGATGACGCAATTTCGACAAATTACTTATCATTGTATTTCTTATCTTCGCGTGAAATTAATCAGCTACAATTAAATATTTGTAATGGCGTACGCGAACAAAAAAACTAGAGAGAGTTAAAAGCGCGTTATTATCTATAACTCCTACTTATTGTATCGAATTTCAAATATCAATACGTGGACGCGCGCTTTGATCCTAGAGCTACTTGTTGCTAGTTTTGTAAAAGAGGTAGATTATTCTGACAACAAACCATTACATGTACACTTTAAAAATGTATGTACGTAGTTTACTAAGAAAAAATAATATTTTTTTAACGAACTACAGATTAATAACAGAATGATGACGGATTACGAGACGTTAATAAATATTGTTCGAAGTCAAATGATATTTTTTGTTGCCGTCGTGTCAGTGATATTGTAGAACATCGAAATTGTGAACTTACATCTGAAGATTAAAGTTTCTTAATAGATTCTTTGATGGACAATCAATGTGTCTCTCCTTTTATTGCTATTGTATGGAGGTGGTCACGATATTTTGTAAAATTTATATTCCCGAAAGAGTCGGACATAACCTAGATTTTACTCCAAAACTAAAGGGCCAGTTTTGATATGGCGTACGGACGTGTCTTCATACTCTTATGTTTTATTACTGCAACGATCCTCCCAAATATTGCAAATCAAGCACAAGAGGTGTGTATGTATATAAATGTACACAACAAATGAACAGTCTTATCTGTTTTTGTAAGTGTGTATAAGCATGTGTGTATAATATTTGGGCTAATCATTGTGCGAACGCATAATTTAAAGTAATCATTATTTTGAATTATAATTTTTCTTATCAGAATTATATTTAATATTAATCTGATGGCGTTAAACAATTCAAACTTATTTAAGGGTTTACTTCAATCTCCTTTTTAATCTTTAATATTTAGAATTCTTTTAGTAAGGAACCAAGATTATTGTGTAATATCTAATCTTCCGTGTGCAGAATCATAATACGGGACTTGCATGTGAACAAGACGATCCTCTTATTATTTTTTCTACTCTTGGTGGAGCATTGGTAGGAGTTGGTCAAAGATCTGGAGAAATACGGTGGAAACAGGATGACGGTATTACATAATGAAATACCATGTAAAATATATTAATATACTTTTAAGTCTATTGATATTATTCTTATTTTAATTTATTATAGAACCACTTGTTAAAGTACCTACCGATTTCCCTGAAACTACAATGTAAGTAATTTTTTGTTTTATATTATAAATTGTTTTACATACTCTAGTGACATATATTTTGACAGATTTTAGATATTTTATATAAATATTGATGGGAAATTTTACTTATAGGCCAATGTTTCTACCAGATCCAAAGGATGGATCGTTATATTTATTTGGAACAGGTTCTGATGCTCTTAAAAAACTACCATTTACTATTCCACAATTGGTAGCTAATAGTCCTTGTCGTAGTAGCGATGGTATATTATATACCGGTAGAAAAATTGATACATGGTTTACAGTTGACCCTAGAACAGGTAGAAGAGAACACGTTTTAGGTTTTGATAAAGCAGGCAATACATGTCCCGTAGAAATGCAAGATGTTATTTTCATTGGACGCACAGAATACAATATCATAATGGTAGATAGTAAGCAGAAAGACAGAAAATGGAACGTGACGTTTTATGATTATTCAGCAGCAAAAATGGAAAACGATGGAAACGAAAATTATGGTTATTAATAATTATGAGATAATATTAATAAGAATTTGATACAATTGAAATATTTATAATAATAGTAACAAACATTTTTCAGATCTTATACATTTCACTACGAGTTCAACGGGTCGAGTTGTAACTTTGGATAGAAGACAAGGCACAATTCTATGGCAATTAGATTTAGAAAGTCCAGTTATAGCAACATATACGGTCACTCAGGATGGCCTATTAACTTTGCCATTCACGAGCGTTGCAGAAGGAACATTAGATAATTTATTAGGACACTTTGTAACGAAACCAACCGATATTCAGTTATTGTGGGTAATTTTATTAAAAATTTTTTATATTAAATATCTATTATTATTCTATCGAATTTGTTTTATGTTTTTTAGTCCTACATTATATATCGGACAACATAGATATGGACTTTACGCTTTACCATCTTTAATTGATTCAACAACTGCAACCATATCAAGTAAATCAGAATATTTGTTGCTAGAAGGGCCATTAACAATTGCACAGATTCATAAAAATGATAATAGAGTTCCCTTACCTGGGGATCATGTAGTGATTGGAAATATCCATACTGCTCATGATGGGTATCAAAGTGTCACAAGGGAAAAGAGTATTATCACATTAGGTAATATGCATAATTATAATCATGAAGTGAATATTTTAATCATATAATATTATTTATAATGAATATATGCAAAGAACTTGATCATTACGTCGTTAAATTTTTCTAAAACATACCAGGTCATTACAAAGTACCAGCAGAATATAAGTCTAAACATCAACCACTTCAAATTACTGGACGGTCTGATGTAATTCAAGTAGAGACATCATCTTTGAATTTAACGCCGACACATTTACCAACTACATTAGCCGATAATACACCGATATCTGGTAATACAATGCAAGAGGGAAATTGGCGTAAAATTTTGGCTGAAAGCTATAGGGCGAGTAAAAAATGGCTTAATCAACAGGAGAACAAAGGATTAAAATTAGCACTTATTATTCTTGTCGGTTGTATAGTTACGATGTTTTGGTATTTCAATGCGCAGTTCAAAGAATTTCAACAGATGTCACAGGTGCGATATTACGTTATATATATATATATAAACATCGATTATAATATATCAACGTTCCTCAAGCAATGAATCGTGGTTCAATATTGAACACTGTTATCTTTAAAATAATATACAGTGACTCTAGTTTATCAGCTACTTAAAAATATTGTATTATAATCATTTAGGTCCCACTGTACCATTACAAACAAATATATTTCAATCGAAATGGTTGAGAAACGTTGTTATACGTTATTCGTTGAAAACGATAAAATTCATGACTTTACAATAACTTTCGATTAATTTAAACATAAACACTTTTTATTAATTTAAACATAAATAATTTATTCAGGGTTCACGCGAGAACAGTCGTACAAGTAGTAACGGTAAACGTAATAACATCGTTATTCTTGAAGATATGGGAGAAGGTCTAGTAAAGGTGGGAAAGATTACTTTCAATACCAGCGAAGTGTTAGGCAAAGGATGCGAGGGAACGTTTGTGTACAAGTAGGTATAGAATGATATTTTTGACTCTTCTATCTCATTATGTAAAACCATCGTCGTTTCTAATGATAATAATTGTGTCAGGGGTGAATTCGATGGACGTTCGGTAGCCGTTAAACGATTACTACCGGACTGTTTCACGTTTGCTGATCGTGAAGTAGCATTACTACGAGAATCGGACGAACATCCTAACGTCGTACGATATTTCTGCACCGAACACGATAGAATGTTTAGATATATCGCTCTAGAATTGGCGGAAGCTACCTTACAAGATTATGTAGCTGGTAGATACAACAGGGAAAAGATATCCGTGAAAAATATATTACGTCAGGCGACTTCAGGATTGGAGCATTTGCATTTTTTAGATATCGGTAATTTTTTACTACGATACTCATCAACAATGCTATATAAAACCGTTTAGTCATACTTACTATATATTCGTAGTTCACAGAGATATAAAGCCACACAACGTACTTCTATCGGTTCCCGGACCTCGTGGCGAAGTCAGAGCGATGATATCGGATTTTGGTCTTTGCAAAAAGTTACAGCTTGGTCGTGTATCATTTTCCCGACGTTCTGGTGTAACTGGAACAGACGGTTGGATAGCACCGGAGATGTTAAACGGAGAAAGAACGACATGCGCCGTTGATATTTTTTCACTCGGTTGTGTTTTCTATTACGTACTTTCCGATGGAAAACATCCATTTGGTGATCCCTTGAGAAGACAAGCCAACATACTTTGTAATAATTTGTTTCCATGTATAATTAATCGAAATATTCGTATAGATCAATTCAGTCCTAATGATATCTTATATAGGCGGTGAAAGTAACTTGACAGATTTACAAGGGATATCGCAAAGCGATAAAGAATTAGCATTGAGCCTTATAAAGGCAATGATATCTGAAGATCCTTCAGAACGACCACCAGCTTTGGCAATCTATAATCACCCATTATTTTGGGAGCCCAATCAAATACTTGCTTTCTTTCAAGTACGTTAAGTTATTTCACATGATAATAGTACTACGTAATAAAATTGTGTAACATTTATATTCCTTTACATTTCAAATTAATTCATTTTAGGATATCAGTGATCGCGTTGAAAAGGATCAACCCGATAGTCCAGCGTTGTTAGCTATTGAAAATGGTAATCAACGTGTTGTGAGAGGTGATTGGAGAATGCATATCGATCACGAGGTTGCAATAGATCTTCGAAAGTATAGAAGTTATCGAGGTGAAAGCGTGAGAGATTTGTTAAGAGCGTTAAGAAACAAGGTATAAGAAAGTTACAGATCGTATCTAACGAATTAAAAAAAAAAAAAAAAAAAATAATAATAATACGCAAGGACCAATAACGATAACGTATAATATTATTTCGTGATTGATTCTTTCAGAAACATCATTATAGGGAATTAACGCCAGCCGCGCAAGAAAGCTTGGGTGAAATACCTGATAAATTTACGGAATATTGGCTTAGTAGATTTCCATATTTATTATGTCACGTTTGGATTACAATGCAAAAGTTCCGTAACGAACCAAGTTTAAAACATTATTACCATATGCAATATAATTTTATTAATCCTAGCGGGATGGAAAACTATGAAACGCAAGATAATCAATCGATTTCTATGTCAGTTAATAAATTACAAGAAAGGGGGATCGATTGGAGTCCAAATAGAAACAGATATCGCGGACATAGGAGAAAACAAGATAGAAAAAGAATCATCGAATCATCGACATGGATATTACCGTCAAGTTAAGTATTTTGTTATCAGAAATATCTATCTATCTATCTATGTCTATATATCTATATATATACATATATATATGTATGTAATAAGGAGAGACTGATCGTAATACAAAAAAAAAAAAAAAAAAAAAAAAAAAAAGAAGAAAGAAAAGAAAAGAAAAGTAAATGAAAATCGTTTAAAATTTCGTTTATTTTTAAAAAGACTTAGTGATATTAACAATGGTGGGAGCAAAAAAAAAATTGTTATATCTTAAATAAAAGATATAAGGAAAATATTAAACTTTTTCTCTTAATGTTAGATAACGTATGATAATACTTTATTATTATGTAGATTTTTGTGATTTTATAAGTGTGATAAGGAAATATGCATACGACTATCGAAAAAAAAAAAAAAATGCTATTAATAGCGTCCGCGTGGAGGTGTGCCCAAACATTGAAATGTTCGCACAACTGTAACGAGAGCGTAATTTATCGATATTAAGCTTAAGTAATCTTAGATAAGAACAAATGTAAATCGGCCCCGTGATTACTTCGTGATCGAATTATAACAAACTACTACAAACTACTGCTAGTATCTTAAACACTTTTAATCTATATTATACGTTACATACACGTATGCACATCAAAATATAAATTGACTTGTGCGATTTGATATGACTGGACAGGATACATAAGAATAAGTTTTTTACTTTTCTTTTTTTTTTCTTTTTTTTTTTTTTTTTTTTTTTTTTTTTCCATTGAAATTCTTTTGTACAGTCATAAAATTGTATAATTTATATATTGTTATTGAGCAAATAATGTGTACATATTAGCGAACAAAAAAACAAAAAAACTACGGTATGAATATCTTACCGTTAAGTAAATGTTGGCATAAATTTATGATTAATAATTTATAATTTGCCTAGCTGTTTTTGTTGATAACAGATTGCAAGCAAGATTATTATATTATTTATGCCAGAAGTATCTAACCTTTTTATGAAAATAAGGTTTCTCATTGTTATTAATTATAATTATTTACGTTTCAAGCGTAAAATTGTAGAATTTAAAATTTTTAATGGAATTTTTAAATCTTTAATGATCATTTAAATGGTCCTTAAATTGCCTTAGTATCTCTGTGATCTTTTGTCCAAAACGGTTTTATAATAATTCTATATATAACAATAACGTTGATTTATGAAACCATGACGATAATAATTACTAATTATTTGTAGAAATAGAAAAATAGTACAAGAAAGCATTTGATTCAACAAGTCGAGCTTAATTATTAATAATTCATACAGTTTAATATTTTTATCAAAATTAATATAATTAAATTATGAATTTATATGTCAGCATAAACTTTGGCGAACGAAGAAAAAGTACAAACGATCTTATGAAATACAGTAATGGAATGCTTACTTTGCGAATAAATTTTATATAGTACGCTGAATATTCAAGTACTTAATTAAACTAATTTGACGTTAAAAGGCACTAGCTACACATAACTTATAATATAATACATTAACTTTTAGAATAATGGTGCGCAAACTATATGACTTCTCAGAGGTGGTAATATAATAATAAAATTGTAAAGTAATATATTTATTTTTATTTTTGAAAAATAAAAATAAAATGATATTACTAATTATTTTTACGTGATTTATATTTTCAAAATATGTACACAATGTAAATATATAAAAATAATAAAATGTATAGACGGTATATTGATAGAAAAAAAATGTCTAATAATTTATATAGATATGACATCTAATTAATTTAGTTAAATCGATCAGTTCACAATGATGATACTTTCATTATCAATCAATCAATCAATCAATTCCTGAAAAATAATGACCTTGATATTCCAAAGAATTACATTTTAATATTCTAAGTGCTACTTCTTTAGACATTTGTTTTTCAAGCTCTAAACGTGGCGTTACATTTTGTAAATTACGAATGTTCGCGTTAGCACCACCTCGTATTAGTAATTCCATAATTTTTGTATCGATATTTCTAGTTGCTAAATGAAGAGGAGTATCCCCGTTCAAATCTTTGGCATCTATATTGCATGCTGCACAATCTAAAATTATTTTTACCGCTTGTATTTTATTAGCCGAACAAGCTAAATGTAATGGAGTGCGACCCTCAAATTTCGTTGTTACATTAACGTCTGCTCCTGCGTCTAAAAGTAATTGAATTATTTCTGAAGATCCAACGGTAGACGCTACATGCAAAATTGTATCGCCGTTATTATTGTAAGAATTAAAAATGAATGTTGGTATTTTGTTTCTCTTTTCCGAATATTCATGTATTGGAGCACACCGTTCACAGCAACATAATGGATGACAAAGATCTGATCGTAACGTCATTGGTTTATTTTGATTACTCCATCCAAGATAATAATTTGCTAAGTGTATATCGCCCTCGCTAATTGCAGCGAACAATTTATTAATTTGTACAGTAATATGGATGTCAGAAGAACATTTGGTTTTTAATTTACTTTCAGTCTTTGGAGACAATTGTAAAATCGGTAACGAGTGATGAACTTTTACCGTACAAGGAACTACAACATTTGGCGTGATATGTTCCAATAGTATCGTTACTCGTTCACTTTGTGCAACATCGTAAGATGTTTGACCCCATTTATTTTTAATTTTGCAATCTGCACCATATTCTAGAAGAACTTCTATGATACCTAAATATCCCCATTTAGATGCACGATGCAGCGGTGTATCACCATCAATATTAGGAGAATTAACATTAAGCAATAAGTTCGTATGTTCTGCAAAGTAAAGCAAAGCTTTCACACAACCTTCATGTCCACGATCAGAAGCTATATGTAATGCTGTATTTCCATAATTATCCACTATTATAGGATTTGCATTTGCATGTAAAAGTAGTAATACAATATTTTGGTGTCCTTTCATCAATGCACAATGAAAAGGTGTGAGCGAATCATTATCAGTTACATTTGTGTCAGCTCCGTGATTTAAAAGATAATCCACAATATTTACTTTCCCATAGAAACTCGCTATATGAAGGGCTGTAGAACCGTGTTCATTCTTTGAGGATATTGTTGGTCGATTTAAAAGACGATTTTTAGCTAAAGATACTTCACAAGATTCACAAGTACACAGTGGGTGACACAAAGGAATTTGATTATACAAGTTGATAATGTCGGACGATAATAAATTTTCTACTTCTGATAAATCACCGTTCATTATGCACGTGAATAAATAATCTATAGATGTGCGTTCTTCGCTTTCATTTTTTTGTTTTTCCTCTGAATCAGAGATATGATTCGTTCTATTTTTTTCCATTAATGCACCAGATTTTATATATTCTATTGCTGCTTCCAAAGATGTTGTTAGATAAGCAAGTTCATCCGCTTCATTAATGCTACTTGCTGAGAAGCGAAAATGTTTTATGAAAGTTATTTGTGCTATCCAATTTGATAAACTAGTTTTAATGACAAGGTATACTAGTATAGGCAGGAGATCATCTGATGAAATAGAAGATACTCCTTGAGATATATAACGAATACTTCTTCTGAGGCATTCAAGTTTTTCTAAAACTGTCATGTAACAAACTATATGCGATAATTCTAATTTTCCTCTGTGAATATTAGTACACAGATCTAAAGGTATTCCTAAATCATCCAATTTCAAGTCAGTTAAATTCCTTATTATTTTATTCAAATTAGCATCATCATCAGCCATATAAATAGATATCGATTTTGGGAGAATTTTCCTTAATGTTTGTAATATATACGTTTCAACCGCAATTTTTATATTTTGAACGAGATATGTGGAGGTAATACTTGTATCATTAAACTTCTTATCCTTCAGTATTATTTCAATGGAGTTCGAGTATAATTGAAAGACAGAATTCTTCAATGTTTCTAACGATGGTTTTTCTACGTTCAAATATATTTTTTGAAATTCTTTTAAATTCGCTTCTAAGGCTGCATAGGTTTTCTCATTAAGTTCAGACCAAAGTAAATTTATGGCATCCTGATGGTTCGTTACTATGGTCAGATGATTATGCGACGATAGCGTTTCACAATTTATAGGACATTCTATGCACCTACAAAACATCCGTCTATGTCAAATTATATATGCTTATAAAAAAAAAAGAAAACGTTACGCTTACTTTTTATGCAAGCTTCCTATTTAAAAAATAATTGTATTAAAAAATAATTGTATTTACCATATTCGATACTTCCATGAATCTTCGTTATAAAATGTCTCTTCAAATAATAAACGTAAGGGATATGAGTTTGGTGTTTCATAATTTACTGTTAATATCCTATTTAGAAGCTTCACATTCTTATTGCTTAAAGAACGAAATGAAGTTTTAGATATGTCATAATCTGGTATTAAAATATGTTCTTCTACATCTTCTTTGTACAAAACATCCTTCGTAAAGGTACCACGACGAGGTACGCACACGATCCAACCTTCGTGTGCGGCTAATCGTAAAGTAGGTTCGTAAGAATTCCTAAGTTTTTCTAAAAATGGATTTTGAGATACATCCTCATCGTAATTTATTTCCATCTCTGAATAATACGTCTATAAACATACCGCACGGCGTACTGTGTCGCTACAAAGTAGAACAAAAGTATAATTACCGATAAGTAACATATTTAAATTGAATTTATAAAAAAGAAAACAATGTTTCTACCTTTTGTCGAAGTTAGACGACATTAATACATTTAATGGATTAATTCATATTTAATTATTAATATCGATTTAATAAATATAATTGTTCAAGTATAAACATTATGTACACAGCATATACATATATATATATTATATATATATTTCTGTTTATTTGAAAGGACTGAAAATATATCACATTATTACATTGTTTCGTTTTACGTTGATTTAAAAATAACATTTGTTGCATAATCACTTCATCTTGATTAAGCGAAACAGATCAACAAGTTTATATTTTTGCGATGCCTATCTATCTTTTTGATTACTATATCTCGAAATGAATATAATTAGTTCGTCGATTTCATAGCCTTTATTACAAATAAGAAAGAAGTATTTCGATCCAAAATAGATGATATCAATTGATGATATCATATATATATATATATACATATACATATGAAAGTTTGTATATTTTATATATATATAATACGTGATATTTAATATAGAAAAAATAAGAAATAAAAAAAAAAATAATAAAAAAACAAATATTCATAAATAAATAAATATAAATTTTCATCTATTTTGTTTTTATATATATCTCATGAAAATTATTACAACATCTCTATAATCTGAACGCGAATCTGAAATAGTTTAAATTCGTTTAAATTCTTTAATATCTTTAATTAAAAATCGATAGAAAATAATCATTTTCATCGGAGTGATAGTAGCTATTTGAATTATACCATTAAGTTTTATTGTAAACGAAGATGAAAACTATCAGCCAATCGTAACGTAGTTATGGCGTGATTTCCAACGTAGTGCGCGATTCACGTTTAACGAGTGAGATAACTGAGCACTATCGTCGAGCGTATTTTAACGCATACGTTGAGGATAACCCTTAAAAAAAAAAAAGAAAAGTTAAACTTACTACGTGCGATTGTGTAGAAATTTTGAAACCGATAAAAAAAAATGCGTGATCGTTGAAGCGAAACATCAATGGATTTAACGTTCGATCGTATCGGAAGAAAAGCGAAGGGATTGATATGAAAATATTTATTTGAGAATTCGATACATTCGTTTCTTCAGTTTCGACCAATACGATAACTGCTGTTTTTGAAGCACGTTTCTTACGCGCTAAGCAACAGCGACGCTAAAGGTGGTAGGTAGGTGACGTTGAGGAAATGGTTGAAGGTGGGAGAGAGAGTGAGAGAGAGAGAGAGAGAGAGAGAGAGAGAGAGAGAGAGAGAGAGAGAGAGAGGGGAAGAAGATAAGGTTATACGATAGAACGGGACATAACGTTTCGTACAGCGATTGCGCCGTACACTACGTTCGCGGTCGTGCGAAAGTCCACATGAGGCTGTTGCCAGTTATTGATCCTGGCACGCTTAAACAACACTGCATTGCTGTCAACTAGGAAAACAATTCCCGTCGAGACGCAGCGCGTTCGTGAAAATATATTATCTCTGTAAACGGTCTTAAAGGACGGATTCGCGAACGTGCCTATTTCACGTCGTGTTAGTTTACGTCGATTACGACTTTACCGATATTCTTGACCGACTACTCTCGAAAATCGACGGACGCACGTTCATCGTTCTGTCAAAATGTAAAAAAAACATTTCTTTCTTGGTAGCAGTGGTATCCGGCGGGTGAAGAAGCGAGAGAGAGAGAGAGGGGGAGAGGGAGAGGGAGAGAGATAGATAGATAGAGTGGTGGGAGAAGGAGTGGGACCGAGAGAAAAGTAGACAGAACGATAGACAGAAAGGGAGGGAGAGAGACAGAGGGTGGGAGATAGTGTGAGAGAGAGAGAGAGAGAGAGAGAGAGTGAGAGAGAGAGAGAGGGAACGAGAAAGACAAGTAGACGAGAGATAGAGAGGGAGAAAGAGAAGTCGAGCAACGTCACAAGAGAAAAGATCCGTCATCAGGACTTTTACACGCTCTTCTCTCCCTAATGACAAGGGATAGAGAAGGAATATATATATAGAGAGAGAGAGAGAGAAAAAAGAGAGAAAAAAGAAAAAAATCGATCTCTCTTCACCTCGCGAATCCTTTTTCTTTTCTTTTTTTTTTTTCTCTCTCTCTCTCTCTCTTTCTCTCTCTCTCTCTCTCTCTCTCTCTCTCTCTCTCTCTATCTATCTATCGTAAGTCGCGCAAGTTCCGGTTAAGGCTACGAGCTCGTAAAACACGAAGAGACTTAAGCGCGTTGTCGTCCGTACTACGTCGGCCGCACATGTGATCGTCCAAGGTGTCACCCACATCAGCTCGAGATGAAGAAGTTCACGATCAAAGGGGTACTCGACGGTTTCCGCTCGTCGGTTCCTCAGCCAGCTAAGTCGGACCAGGAGATCGTTGAAAATCTTAGATCCGAGCACTTTCAAGTAAAGAAGGTATTGTAACAATCCTAGAACCTTTAACAATCTGTTAGATAAAAATAGATTACGTTTCCTTATGCGACGATTTTTATGTCGACTCGATTCGTTGACAATTTGATCGTTACGTTTCATACCCGTATTATAATGTTTACGATAACCCCGCGTGAACGATTGACGTTTCTGTATAATAATCGCCACCGTCAGCGCGATAATGAACGTACCCAATAGGTTTCGTTTATTATTTCTTTGACAGATGTTCCATCGAAATTAATACATTCCCCATTTAAATAGTCTAGAGCATAAGCTCGAATTGATCTTAATGGTTAATCATTTTTTTTTTTTTAGGTTATTTTTATATTTATATGTACTTTAAGGATTTTAATAATAACGAGATATTTTAATCCAGTACTCGGCTTAAAGTATTGTAGATGGATTTATAAGAAATTTGTAAAAAGTATTATCTGAAAAAAAAACGTAAGTATTTTATGAATATACAAAGCGCGAAGGAAATGTATTATTAATTTCTTTTCCGTAATAATGATTTCCAGCTTTAAAAGAGAAAATCTTTGATATTCCTTTCCATATGAAGCGGCAGCATCATTCTTCGCGAACTACGATATTATTACATGTCAATAAACTTATCTCGAGTTAATGAATTCTCTCTGCGATAGAAACTGTACTTGTATTTGTCACGGATAGTGTGTCAAGTTAATCCGTCTGGCAAGCTATAATTAAAATTGTATTTTCTCGTCTGTTATGGTGCTTTTTCGTTTACTTTGCATATATTGAAAATTCAATTTTATGTTTCAATCAAATTTTTGTCTATAGAACTGAAATTTTACTGTTCATATATTAATTGGACGATATTCTCTACAAGATCAATAGAATATTTCTAAAATAAGTGCTAACATATAGATGATATTTGAACATAGCTTCATTAATAGATATGGTATATAATTTATGTATGTATATATATATATATATATATATATATATATATATATATATGCATTGTATTAATGGTCTATATTATGGCTGCCTTTACCAACTAGTATGCTGTTTATATGTAACAATCATAACCACAGATGAAAATGTCATTTGAGGTATGAATATTGATTTTGTACCACCATTCTAGTTCCAAACAAACATTCATATCGCTTTGTTCTTTGCACGTCTATATAGAATGAGAAGTAGGTTTAATTTCCAAATAGCTCTAATGGATTTGATGTTTAATTAAAACATAAATTTAAGATTAGCTTTTGAAACATTATAGTTTTATTTAAAAGTTATTAAAAAAAAAAAAAAAAACAAAGTTTCAATTAAAATGCTTTTCTTTTTGTATTTATAAAAATTTTTTAAAGATCTACGATCTTTGTATAGGCAATAATATTACGGTTATATTGTATATATATTTTATACCTTATAGAAAAATTCGTAACTAACTGTAAATACGGAACAGATGGTGTTATGTTACAATTGAATTTATTGGCAGCATGTTTGTTAGAAAGAGAGTAAATGATGGTAAGCGATCGGTCGCAGCGACCACAGGCACGATAACATTGATCAATATAAAGGCCAGAGTTGTCTGGTTTTGTCTGTTAGGATTAAACGTTTCTTTCGATATTTACCTTACTAATGTCACTAAATCCATCTATTTCGAATCAGTCGATACGTACTTTCAATTCCATACGATGTCATGAGAAATGAATTTTGTTACATATCGAGGATTAACTAACCTCGTGAAAAATGATTCCGGCCATTTGATTTTCTTCTCTCTATAGTTTTCTACGTTCGAAGAATCAAAGAAACGGCCTTGTTTCCGGTTGGAATAGAACGTACCGATGGATTTAGATTCGGGACAATGCACCCGATACGCATTTAGGATGAGGGCACTCGCTCTGATTGTTCTAAGTTGTGTCGCGATAATAACGTTTTGTCCGGGCGTGTTATGCATCACCTTAAATCGAGACTTTCGACGATGATTGATCACGATTTAAACGGTTTTGTCATGGATTCCTTCGAACCTTGCTTTCCTTAATTTTTTCTTTTTATTTTTTTGCAAGCATAGATTAATGATTCGCGGCTCGTTTCGATCTCGTGCTAATGTGGCAAACGGGGGGAAGGTACGGTATAATATATGTAGGTATGCAGTCGATAAGACATTTTGCAGAATCATTTTACGTGAAAAAGAGAGAGATATATATATATATATATATAGAGAGAGAGAGAGAGAAACATAAGGAAAATATTCTAATGGAATGATCTATCATTTTCTAGACACTATCGTCTATGATAGAATAAACGATCGCTCGTCAAGATTTTCTGGCATTTGTGTGTGTGCCCGTGCATGCGTGCGTGCGTGCGTGCGTGTGTGTGTGTATTCTTTCCCACCCCCAGCGGAAATGCATTATTTTCACTACGTTCTCGATAGACTCGTTGATTTTCGATCTTTTGTTAGGGTACGAAAAGAAAAATAAAAGGTAGTTTCGAGAGGAGATATCGTAGGAAACGTTATCTTCAATTTTACCGCTTAATCATCGAAATACGAACCGCTCTATGGACGGTATATACGCGTTAACTCAATACATTTTCTTGTAACGATTCGCGATAACTTTTTGAAAATTTAATTATGGTAATAACTCGACTCATCCAATTTAAATAAATCCGCATTTATATCCTTATATCGAATAATATCGGATTAGCATTTAAATTCGGCTCGCGTTAAGCGCCCAACAATTTTTTTTCCCTTTTTCTCGGACGAAAATTTTCAACAATCTTATCGTAACACGTATTATCACATCGAACGCGATGGAAGTTCATCGGCATTAATTAATTTCTCCTTCCTACGCGTATTTTAGCGACATGGAATGAAGCTCCCTCACGGCTCGCGTACGTTTGATATAAAAATACACGCGCGTGTATTATATATATTTATATATATATATATATATAATACGTAAAAAAAAAAAAAAAAAAAGAAAATGAAAAAGAACGAAAGAACGAAAGAAAGAAAGAAAGGAAAAAAAAAGAATGAAAACTTAGCGGCTTTATGGAAAAAGCTTTGTACGGAGTAGAAAGATGATCGCTACAGATGCAGCATCCCCGTTTCTCGTTCCCTCTTAGTTATTCGTAAACGAGCGGAGACGTGGCACATCCCGCGGCGAACATTTTCAGTCTAGGAGAAGGCATAGTACAGGGTCGCATTAGCGGTGGTTCACTGTGCACATGATTACATATGAATACGTGACAAGAACAAAACCCTCTTCCATCAGTCGAGGTAAAATCCGTCTTTGTATCAATATGAACGGTTTTCTTTATCTATAAAACATTCGTTCTAGAATGAAGCCCTGATTATCCGTCGTCATACCTTAACGCGAGAAACATTAGACCGTAGATGCACCTTTCCCTGATAAAAATGTTATTATATTTTTATAACAAATCCACGTTTCTTTCGTGTTACATCGTTTGATAAATAATAATACGCGTAATTTCTTTTATGTTTGTTACGGTAAATACCTTTTCTCATTTTATCGTACGTCCACTCTAAATTGGGATTTCAAATTTAAAAGGAAAAATGGTAACGATGGTGAGGCTTAATGAGGTTAACGGTAATGAAACGTCGATCGTGATTACGTGTTTTCTTCTATATTTGTGTACGTGTATATGTACGCGCGCGCGTTTTCGTCTGTGTTTGTGTATATATGGGTGTGCCACGTGATCCGCGATTAGGTATTACGAGCCAACGCCGAAGCTTTTCCATTAGGAGATATGGTTCTTAACTGAAATTTTGCTTCGAAGTTCGCACCCTCGTCATACTCTTAACTCACTGAAAACTTAAGCTGCTTTTAAGCTACTACACTAGTTCCGTTGGATTTGAATTTAAGCTTAAATGTGTCGTATAAATTTAACTTCATTCGCATTTATTTTATTTTATTTCATTCTTTTTTGTTTTTGTAAAGGAAAGTATAATTCAACATGGAAAAGATCTGAACAAAAACGAATACAAAGTTACGAAACGCGATTGGTTTTAAAGGATTATATATATATATATATATATATATATATATATATATATATATATATTTATGTATTTATATGTATATGATACGTAGATGATAGGTTTATCGCATATTATAAACTCTTAAGCGGAATAACGTGTATCTGGCGATGTTTTAGAAACAAGTTCTCCTTTATTTTTCTCTTTGATAAAAATTGAAACAATGTTCTCCGCGTACCGACCGAAATAACGTTATGATAACAGAGAGAGAAAGAGAGAGAGAGAGAGAGAGAGAGAGAGAAAGCTCGAATATATATTTTACACGGTCATGTTTCTTTTTCCGCGTGCAGTCATATTTGCATTTATATTTGCAAGTGAACATCGCTGAGATGAAAATCCAGAAAATCGTGACTTTTCCGTGAATTTTACAGAGGTAGGATTCTCAGCTAGCCGTATCACCGGTATATACTTTCGACATACAGGATGTATCTATTTTATTTCCTTTTTTTTTATAATCGATAAAAACAATGCCGTAGGTGAAACGTGAGTTCGATATTACGTTACCGAACTATGATTGACATTGGAAATTGTTCGGGATCGGACCGGTACGATAAGGTGGCTCGTTGTACGGTGATAAGGTCAAAAGAATTTTTTAGATATCCTCATATCCGGAAAATTGATTTTAGACATTGGGAGGAGGTGGGTATGTTTTAAAGGGAACCTTTGACGTGTTCTCGTAACAATACGAAACACTTGCATAGCGCTCGTGCCTTTGAGTAGAAAAATTATTATCGCCATCCACCTTTCCTCCCCTCCTCCCTTCCTCCCTCCCTCTCCACCCCCTTTTATCGTCGTCTCGTCGACGATGCCGACGAGAAAACTTTATCTCGCCGCGACGTACGTGTTTCGTTTTAAAACCACGCGTAAGAGTACGAATTTATTTATTCTATGCCTCGTGCTTTTTTTCTCTTAATTATTATATCTTTTTCCTCTCTCATTTTTCATTTTTTTTAAATTATTATTATTATTATTATTATTATTATTATTATCATCATCATCATCGACATCGCTATTAGAGATATTTTTGAAAAATATCTCCGGTCCCTATGGGTGATGGGAACTCTCTTGACAATTAACTGTTACCGTTTCGTATATCTATTTATATAGAGCTTTGTTAGATCTGCTCGCTGGATCGAGGAGTTTCGATTCGATGGAACAAACGTCGGAATTAATTGTATCAGGTGGAACAAGTTATAACGATAGAGCATCGAGTTCCATGGCGAATACTTTCGAAATAATATATATATATATATATATATATATATATATATATATATATATATATATATCAATGCCATCGAAATAGTTCAGAGCGTGAATCCCGTTTGTTATTACGTTTCCAGTTTTTATGAGTCATTTTCGACGAGGCACTCGATGTGCTCAAAACGTATTTCGAAATGCCCATCGATCACGGCAGATAGGCGCATCGATACGAAACGAAAATCGTCGCACGTTTTTTTTCTTTTTTTTTTTTTTCGCATTTCCTCTCTTTGGACGAAACGTTTAAGCGTTTTCCGGCAAAGGTCGTTCGACCGTTCGTTACCGGAGCGATCGTAGGGACGACGGGTGAAAAAAAAAAAAAACAAAAAACAAAAAAAAAAAAACACAAAAAAAAGAAGAAAACAACGAGAAAGAAATTGGACAATATAGACGGTGGATAGTTCACAACTAGCGAAACGAAGCTCTAATTATAAATGAGAAAACTCGGATGCCTCGCTCGTAGTAGTTAATCGTATCTTTGTCGTATCTTTGTAAACGTTAACGCGGTCGTCGTGGCGCACTTTATCCGCAATGAAATTACGTCGTGGAAAATTCGCTTTAGAGGACTGGCATTGATGTTACAAATTAAGCAAAATAATGAAAAATCATAGAGCGAAAATATAATGGGGGGAGAAAAGATGAATTTAAACTCGGTAATTAAATTCGTTCATTCGTAAGAACATTTTCTTTTTTTATTTTTTTGGTATGTCGAAATTTTGAAGGATTATAAATTATCGGTATTTTACGCGACGAAATTATTTATGGTTATAGCACGAATTTATTATTGATTTTAATCATCGTGGAAATCGACGAACGCCGTCTGTTATAAACGTATCGCCCGAAGTTTTATTAATTCTTCTAAATAAGAAATTGTATAAAAATAAGAAATCGAAAGCGTGTCATGGACCAATAAATGACTTAGATCGCGCATATTTATAGTTTGTCGGTCTGTCTCTAGCCGGGGAGCGCTTTCGGAAAGTATGTTAACAATAGGGAAAACGCTGATTATTGATCCAATGCAGAGCTGTGAACATATTCAATATGAACTTTGAAATCCTGGAGCTTAAATAACTTCTCCTGGTTTGTTTGACACACTTCCGAATCAATTTCGAATCGTTTCCATAAATTCAATGTTTTTTTTGAGCATATATTTTTGATACTTCAAAAAAAAAAAAAAAAAAAAAAAAAAGAAAGAAAGAAAAAGGAAAGAAAGAGTCTCTCATCTCGATAGGGTTCCATCGGGATGCGATGAAAATTTTTCTTGGGAATGATTGAAGTTTTAAACTTGGATTATTATCACGTTGAAAGTAAGCGTTTCCAGGATTCTAATATTTCTATCAGAATACTTGGAATTGTCTGTCGTAATATAAACAGGGCATATTGCAGCTAAAATTCTCTGAATATTATGTAAATTCTTTAAACGTGACGAAAATAATTTCATACGATTTCGCTATAACGATTCTCCTATTCGGTTGTAACGGGAAGAGAAACTTCTTTTAAAATACGTTCTCCTTTTTTTTTCCATTTCAATACTTTTTCATTGTAATCAGATTGAGGAGTCTTTGAAACTTCATTAAAAATTAACAAAAGATAAAAAGGAAAATAAAGAAAGATATTGCGTTGAGTGCTTTCGTGGGTCGTGATGAGTTAAGTTGAATACTGTTCTGTTGTAAGACCAATTGAAGAGTCAAAGAAGAATATTCTGACCTCCCCGAAGGACGTTACTTCTCTACGAGCATGTTTATGTGTGTTAGTATGCGTTGTGCCTTGATTTGCCATAATCACAGTCACGTCGTAACGTTCATACGTTACCCCGTGAGGTGAGAATTCGAATTGTATGATTTTGATTTATAACCGCTTATACATAAATCTACGAAAACAATGAAATACAAAGTAAGTAGATGTTCAAGGTAAGTAATTTGTATTCGTTAATCGCGTACACACACACACACACAGACACACACGTGTATTTATCAAACGTATACGTTATCTAGGCCGACGATACGTTAAACGATTTATAAAAGTAACTTTTTCGGATAGTAAAATATAAGCGAAGTTCATTCATGAATAAATCTCGTGTAAAATGAATGATCGTGATTCAATGTAAACGATATTATTGAATGATGATATAAAAAGGAATATAATTTATGTAGCATTTTAGAAAAATCATGAAGTAACGTGAATAACAAACGTGTTGCTTGTTCGTGTACAAGAAAATGGAAAAGAAAAAAAAAAAAAAAAGAAAAGAAAAGAAAACAAACAAAGAGCCATCCAATTTTAATCCTTTAATGTTCGTTAATCCGCTTGACGTGTAGTATGCTTCTCATTCTTTAATCACAGAGAATAATGCCGTAAGTGTGTTGTATACAGTACCGAACTTGGCAGAATTCCATTTCGATGTTGCAAACGACGCGTAAAACTGCAGCAGTACTTTTTGGTGAAACAATGGCATATAACCCCCCTTACGAGCGTACTCGTGCGTTCATTCTCATTTCGACGAAACTATTCTCGATCGAGTGCCGGCAAGACAATTTTCAACGGAAGGTATTTCGACTCAATAAAATTATCCGAAAGGAAGCAGCTCCATTTAAGTCGCGTCGCATCGCCAACGCGAAATTCAACGATCGGTCCTTGAATCCTTATCAACATTTTTACACTTACGCTTTTCGAAATGTCATAAACATCATTATCACAAAACTCGGTTATGATCGTTATAGAATTTAATTATCGTTCGATCATACGTGTTATCGATGTTACGAATAGTTTTACGCGCGTCAACGTAAAAGCGATAAATTTTTTTTTCGCCGGCGAGTGAACACGCGAAAAGGCTTTTTCTTTTTTCTTTTTTTTTTTTTTTCTTTTTTACAGTTTAAGTTTTTCGTTAAATCGTCTCGATAAATTTCATACGAATCGAGCGAGTTTTACTCGAGTACAAATGTATTTATATATATATATATATATATATATATATTTTTCGTTCTCATTTATATCTTCAAATCGTACGTATTAATCTCTGTACGAACGACGTACGGAAGGAACGTTTTTTCTTTTTTTTTTTTTATTATTAATCCTTAATTTCGATAGACGAGGAAATTTCAAAATTGGCACGGAGCAGATAATTTATGGGAAAGATTCAGTATGTCCCGTGTGACTTCCGTAACTCGTACTCATTTACGGAATGTCGAACAACGGTCCCAACGAAATGTCCAATCGTGTCGTAGCAATCCGGTGAGCTACTTTTACTGTCTATATAATAGTGCGGCAGAATCTCAGCTATCTGAACTAATTGAAGCACGTGCGATCGGAATAATCGATTTTCTTTGATTGAACCAATAAACGCTCGTTACGATGTATACCGTATCCGTCGTACGGAATCGTAAAACAGTTTCTTACTTATTTTTTATTTTCTTTTTTTTTTTCGCAAGACTTAACGGACGATCGGATCGCTCTATTTCGGTGACTCTGAATTTCTTTCTCATATTTTTTTCTTTCTCGGAAACTCGGTATAATCGGACGTACATAGAATCCTCCGTATCGAGGCAAATATGCTGATCTTTATTTTCTTACACTTCATCTTTCTCTTTTGAATATAAAATAAAATACTTCTCTTATGTTTGTTTAAATGACTTTATCTTTATCATTCACGAGAGACAACGGAAGAGCACGAAAGAAGAAACATAAATAAATTGTGATAAGCTAAGAGGGTTGTTCGGATTTAGGGATAAGTCAAAAAGTTTTCGTACACGGTTTATACGATGATATATGTGTGTATTTATATATATATATATATATATATATATATATATATATATATATATATATAAATATATATAGAGAGAAAGATCAACGATACTGTTTTATTGGAGTCCATGAAGATGTGGAAGTAGAAGGCGAAGTTTGCGAGTACTTTAGTGGGAAATTGGTATCAGAACTGAGGTCTAACCATCGAGAAAAAGAACGTACGGAAATATAGGAAATTGACCAGAGACCAGTACCAACCACCGAGTGAATTTAAATTGCATATATATATATATATATATATATATATAGCAAAAGTGGAGACTTGTAGTATTCGTAAGTTTTGTATCGTTGTATTTTAACCTATTTCTCTCTCTCTTTTTTTCTCTCTCTCTCTCTCTCTCTATCTCTTTTTTTTTCTTTTACGCCGAAATAGAACGCGGGCAGTTTTCTACGGCCATGCCGCCGCGTTGCTGCACCAAAATCGATTTCGGCGTACATCCGTTTCGAGCAACGTGATTTAACCTGAACCCCGGTGCTCTAGCCCCTTTTTATTTTCGTCTATTCAGGCAACGAGGCTTATCTATGTACTGGTCGTATTCGCAAAAGAAACAAATGAGTAGTACGGTTGCTGTCGTGATAATTTGTTTTCGATCGGTACCAATTATATATGCGCTCGTAGAAATTGTTGTTGTCGTTCGATTTATTTCGAAAATTGTAATTTACGTCGTAACAATGCCATCCAAATTGAACGTCATGTCAAGTCAAATTCGTATTCTCTTTATTCTTTTTTCTTTTTTTTTTTTTTGTCCAAACCATACGTTACAGGTTAATCCATTCTACGTTAATGTAATAACGTGTTATTCGAATAATTCCTGATGCGTGGCCGAGTACATACGTGTCCCGGAATTCTAGGTTACATCGAATTAAAGTTAACTTTGAAATATATATATTTATAGAAAACGTAGGTCCAAGGTAGATACGTGATTCGGTTTTCATTTTGAAAAATTTGTCGGGAGTAACGTTAAATTATGTCTAGCTTTTCACATTTAGAAAGCAGCTTTCGTACGTAACATTCGAATCGATACGATGAAATCAAGCGTCCGCTACAAGGAGCCATAGCTCTCTCTCTCTCTCTCTCTCTCTCTCTCTCTCTCTCTCTCTCTATCCCTTTCATACTTGCTAGGATATGCATATGCATATATTTCCCTCACTCACATGCGTTAGACACGAGCAATATTGAGATTTTGATAGTAACATTCGATATTAATAGCGGCCATGTTATCGTCTATACACCAAAATATTGGAAACGCCGATAGAGAGCAGAGAAAACATGGTTGTGGATCGCGAGTAATGAAACGCCGTAACATTCGAGGGTTATAATATGGAAATACGTAACGGGGAAACATCGAAGAGAAATTTCTTTTAAAATAAAAACAATGAAAAACGCGTCAAGCGTTTTATAAAAAAATATAAAATATTTTTTAAGGTAACGATCGAAGAGGGGGGAAAGGGGGAAAGCTTGAATCCATTCTTTGCGCGTCTAAGGATATCTCACGATATTTTTTTTTTTCGCATGGACGCTATAACGCAACGATATTTTTGTTGTATTTTAATACCTTGACAAATATTCGACAGATATTTTTTTCTTTTTTTTTTTTTTCTTTTACCTTCTATATAATAAGCGTTTGATGTTGCGTCGCGTAGGTCGCATTTAAAATGTATAGAATACTTCTGGTCTATTCAAATTCATTTTGAATGAAATGGAGTATTATAAATACAAATGTAATATAAATATATATATATATATATATTTCTTGTTCTTTTAAAGAAACTAGACTCCCTTTGAGTATTAAAAAACTACTTTTATTTATAAAAAAAAAAAAAAGAAAAAGAAAAAGAAACAGAAAACGACGTATTAAGCCTGCGACTGATGTCGGTCTTTTCGATGATGAAATTCGACGCAATATGCATTGTAATGACGTCATCGAAATAAAATATTTTTCCTCTGCGATACCTGTATCGCAAGCGAGTACAGTTTATTCGTAATTATCAAGAACATTTTAATCATTATTATTATTATTATCGAATCACGATAAAGTATGCAGAGAGAGAGAGAGAGAGAGAGAGAGAGAGAGAGAGAGAGAGAGAGAGAGAGAAATGTGTTTAACATAAACATCTTGCTATACTCTTCTCTCTCTCTCTTTCTCTTTGCCTGTTACTCTCTATATATAGTCGTCTTTAGAATGTGGTTGCATCAAAGAACGAGAGACAACGACGTTATACTCCGTGTCGGAACTAAACTTATTGATTCAGTGTACGCGGGAGTTCGTGCGCGCGCTTAAAAGTGTAAATGTATATGCTTTGCACACGATCGTAAGAGTTAGATAGGTACGTGTCCGAGGAGGATGAGTAAGAGAGAGAGAGAGAGAGAGAGCGAGAGAGAGAGAGAGAGAGAGAGGAGAGGAGAGGATGTGGTTGAAGATAGACTTGGCGTGTGGCGTAGGCATCCTCGACGACACCGTCGACAAAGGTATAGAATTAATGGCAACCAGTTGACGCAGAACGAGACAAGGATATACGACGATGATAGCTCGCTGGAACAATGCTGCCCTTCATTCTGGATCCATTTCCCTTTCTCTCATCTTTCTCTCATCTCTCTCTCTCTCTCTCTCTCTCTTTCTCTCATACACTTTCTTTCTCCCACGCACACCCTGCGAACCCTTTGTTTAAATGAATGGTCTTCCTTTCCAGTCGGCTAAAACGGAAAAGATGCTATGAAACAAATGCCTCTTATATGTTGCAGACATTCAGACATGGCTTTCCACATCAACCGACAGCCGTTGCTTTCGACCCAGTTCAAAGGCTCCTTGCCATTGGTACTAAATCAGGATCCCTCAGGATGTATCCTTTAACGGTATCGTTACCTTAACGTGTCGTATACCGTGTCGTTTGATTCTTCAAGAAAAATAAGAGGAGAGCTTGTTATTTTATTTAACGTCGATTGATTTTTATTATTAAGTCACGTTATACGGGGCCAACCCCGTTTACAATCGACGATATCATTAGGATTTAATACGCGACATCCTTCTTAAACGTTCGCCCTACTCAATACGCCTTTCTAATTTTACTTCCACTTCTTTTTTTTTCTTTTTTTCTTCTCTCTCTCTCTCTCTCTTTTATACGGGGTTTCTATTTTTTTTTTTTTTTTTTTTTTTTTTTTGTAATCCCGATCTCTCGAACACGAGAAATCGTACTTACTTACGTCTTGCTTCGTTATAAGCCGTTTGTCCGTGCATTTATCCAGATAGGCGTAAGTCTTTTTCAGTATTGGATGAAACGTTTCGCGTCGTTTACGCCTTACTTTATTAGAAAGCGGGAGTTAGAAAACGAGGTGAATATAATTTCAGTACCGAAGATAGCTCGTCTAATGATCGCCCTTCCGTTTTCTAGTTAAACCTTAAAATGGTGCCTGGCATGCGACGATACGTGCTGCTGCTGCTGTTGCTGCTCTTGTTTATGATAAAAACTGGGTCGTGTTTGTGATTTATTTAAGGGATAGCAAACGATCGTAACTGTTTCTTATTGATCGTTAGAGGGGAGAGAGAGAGAGAGAGAGAGTTAAAGAAAGAGAGTTTTTAACAGTAGCTCCCTCGTATCTAAGCCTCTTCGTCACGTCCGATCCAAATATGAACTGAAAAAGAATAGGAGCCAAATATTTCAGATAAACCGGCTCGTTCGAGCTCTCGTTGATACGTTAAGCCAAATCCGAGCTTTTCTCCAAGGAGAAAAGGTGACTACGAGTGCTAAAGCGTAAATTTTCAGGACGACAACGACTACGACAACGACAGCGACCGATGTTGTTTCTAGTTTGAATTTCCGACGATTTTTCAACCGTCGTATATACGCTTTCCTTGATATATCCTTTAAAACTTTACCAGAGAAATTCGTTTTCCTCTAAAAAAAAAAAAAAAAAGAAAAGAAAAGGAAAGAAAAAAGAAGGCAGGAATTACCAGTTTTGAATTCAATATTCTTATTATTACGGAGGCTTTACTTCGAAATTGAATATCTCGAAATAGCTTACTAATTATTATCTAACAACTGCGAGCATTACGTTAATTACAGCATAATTATTGTGCGATACCCTAACGATAATGAGGATTCCGTATAAGCGCTCGCGCGTACGAAGGTTAGAATAAATATATATATATATATATATATCTAGGGCGGAAGCGGATTTATAGACGTGTTTGCGTATCCGGTGGTACGATATGTATTACGTATTTACATGTGTTATTTGAATTGTACGTTCAAATAATCATTTTAATTATTATTTGAATATGTTTGATTTTTTTTTATACTTTCGTGAACGAATCAGTTAGTTGATTCGAAGCACTTTGAAAATTTCACCAAACTTTCCTTCTCGCGTACATGTATTATGCTTCGTTTAATGTCTCTTTTTTTTTTCTTTATTTATATTTATTTTTTTTTTTAATTTAAAATCGTCGCTCGTTAATGAGTATCTCGAAATTGAAACTTGGTGGATGTATCAACGAATCTTTTTATGCTGCAAGGTTAATGCAGCATTCATCGACCGTGCGTTTTCTTCTCGGCGTCTTCCATGCGACTGCCTTTACTGACCTATCTCGTCCAACGTGGTCAACATACGGGTGACGATAACGATGCGGTCTGAGCTTGGTAACTCTTATGATATGGCAATTATTATCAACTGGTTTTCGCAAAAGGAAGGAATAGTGGGCCTCTCTCGAACGTTAATTACATGCATCGTGTTTATTATGCTCCGAGTTTAATATACTTTGCTCCCTTTGATATACTCCCTGTTTGAAATTGTGTTCCGACCGACAACGATCAATAAAATGATCAATACGAAATGGGACCGATAAATTTTCTCGACTCGCTCTCCTTTTTTTTTTCTTTTCTTCTTTTTTTTTTTTTTTTTTTTTTTTTTTAATAACTTGCTCCATTAAGATCTCTTCAATTTTCAATTTATTCTTGGAATTATAAAAACGGATTATCGAATTTGCATAATGCCGTTCGGGTCATTTGAACTTCCGCATCTTACGTCCATTAGGCGTTATTTTTAAGATATAAGTGTAGCAACCTCGTCTTTGCTTTGTACAGCGCGAGAACATCGTTTGAACGTAAGTAATGTAATGTGGTGCTCGGGCATCGTTTTTTTTTTTTTTTTTTTCTTTTTTCTTTCTTCTCCCCCTTCGTAATAACGGCACGATTTATTCGCAAAGACAGTCCGGATTACGTTATAAAAAATTCATCCTCTCTTTTATCTCCGTCTTACGTTTTGTTGTCAATGGAGGAGTCGCGATATAAAAAAAGGGCCTAGAATTTATATATACTCGGAGTTTATTTAAAATGACATGACAAACGACAAACGACAAAGACGAAACTAATGGATAGGAATCGTACGACGAGAGCCGTTCTTACTTTTCGCCTAAAACGTTACATCGGGAAGCGATTGTGGCAGTGCTGACCCGATTTCGACTGTTGAATTTAATGAATATGCAGAAAAAATTAAAAAAAAAAAAAAAGGAAAATAAAAAGAAAAGAATCTTGGTCTTCTGGAACGTATGCAATATCTATGTACGCGCATACATACATACATAAATACATACATACATAAATACATACATACATAAATACATATATACATATATACATACATATATACATACATATATACGTACATACTACCAAATATGTTATACATAACCATTAAGTTTTTTTTTTTCCTTTATATACCGTAGAACACCGTGTAAGGTCGTATCCGATGGACTAGGTTGCCTTTATCCAATCCCTTTCTCCATTCTACTAATTCTCTACTCAGCACCGATGCTTGACGCGGACATATAGTGGACAATTGCGGTTACCGTGGCCGTCGGGCTCTATTTATCAGATATGTAGTATGTATGTACTGGCTCTTCGAGGTTAGGCTTTCCTCCAAAGGTGCTATTATCACGACCATCGAGATAGTTAGCTCTAGCTAGCCTATCCTAATTTGAACTCGTGCTCGATACGAGGAATAGAATTTTTCTTCCAACGTGTTTTATTCTTTTTATATCGACGGTTATCGCATGTATTTATCAGAAGGAGAGTGTACTCGAGAAAAAGGAGACCGAGTTTCGTAATAAAGCTTTTTCTTTTTTCGACTTATTTTATTTATCGATTTACGAAAAAGGAAAGAAAAAGAAACGAGGATGGATGGAAAGAAAGAAGGAAGGAAGGAAAAAAAAGAAAAGAAAGGGCAGAGCTTCCCACTTGGACGGATACTTTCGAATTCGCAAATATTACGAAATATTCTAAACGCTTGCGAACTTGGAATAATTGAGAATTTCTCCCCTCTGTCCATCCATAATTATTATCGTATTTTACGTGGAATTTATCGTATTCCTGATATAATATACCGTGTTCCTTCGAATATTATTTCGTAACGAATATTAAAGGAGATGTCAAAAGACGCGTTAGGTAGCGTAACGCGCGACTGAGGAAGCCTTGATGGGATTCAGGTGAAAATATCTTGTCAAAAGTTAGAGTCAAGCGAACTAGATAGACTTAGGAAAAGGGGGATTTTGATATTTTCCTGAAAGATCGTATCATGCAATATCAGTCTGGGAAGACCAGGCGTAGACGTTCACGTAAAGCACGAGGGATGTTCGGCAGTGATGCAGTTGCAGTTTTTGATTAACGAAGGTGCTCTCATTTCTGCTACCACCGACGACACTCTTCATCTGTGGAACTTTCGTCAGAAGATACCGCAGGTAGTGCAGAGTCTGAAGTTTCAGCGAGACAGGTCAGTTCTTTTCCTTTTTTTTTTTCTCTCGTTTGTTTCTTATTCGTCTAATCCCCTTACTTCCTCTCTTCTATAACATGTTATTATTTATCATCGAAAGCTTTGTATTTAGCCTGAGAAATCGAGCTGGTCCGGATGTCATCGAATGACATCGGACATTCGACGTGATAATCTAATTCTTCGAAATTCTTTTATTATCTGTCTACCAAAACAGGATAACCTGCATCCATCTGCCGCTTCAGAGCAAATGGCTTTACGTCGGTACAGAACGTGGCAATATTCACGTACTCCACATCGAAACGTTCGTTCTATCCGGATACGTAATTAATTGGAACAAGGCTATAGAAGTGTAAGTATCGAAAATTATTGCGACCGTATGACGCGTTAAATAGATCGTATTGACCGTTGCGATCGCCGCAAATTAGACCTCTTTTCTCCACAGGCAAGACACAAAATTATCACCCATTTCCAATCCTTTTTACCCGAACCACCTTCCTATAATGATAATAATAATAATAATAATAATAATAATAATAATAATAATAATAATAATAATAATAATAATAATAATAATAATAATGTCATTTTACGCGATTGCGCGGACAGAATCTGTTTCATTCTCTGGAATGTTTAACGCGAGAGAGAATGAAAGTAATAAAAATTGGTAAACAGAAAGAGAGTATGACGGTTCGACTAGCATAATTTCGGTGATTTTCCTTACTTGATTTTACGGGTAAGTACACAGAGACAAAAAAGGAAAAAAGAAAAAAGAAAGAAACGCACGAACTATTCGTTGGGACGCATATCCAAGTTACATCGAAAATTTCTCATTTTCTTGGAAACGTTCGACAAATAAACCGGTGATACGATTTAAGCGACACGATATATATATAAATATATATTTATTTTGTAGAGGCGTACGTATTGTAGGCGAATAAATTTTTTTTCGTAGCCTTTTTATGACAATATGGCGTATAATACAACTTTTACGATATAAAAGCCAACATTTGTTGTAAATGGGATATCGAAAGTAATAAATCGTGCAACAAGCAAATATTAATTATAAAGTTTTGGCCTCACATGGAATGTCCGAGAGCGCGCGTTATTACGAAGATGATATCAATGTGCAATAGTGATGGATTGTCTACGGATATATTTAAACCAGTGGCACAGTGCCCATCGGTGGCCAGGTGATATTCGTTGCATCTTCTTATGTGATAGTATTTACGTTCGATTCTTCCTTCTTAGGTACGACTGTCGGAAATGTTTTATTCGATTTAAATCGAGTGACATTTACCCCCTACGTATTATGTAAATTCTAATTGATTTTTATGCATCGTCATTCTGCATAATAGTAGCAATTATTTTTCACACGTTTCTCTCTTATGAAATTCTTTCTGGACATCGTTATTTGTAGACACTATATACATATACATATATATATATATATATATATATATATTACGTTTAAATGCCGGAAAATAATCAACAAACATTTTGAGATTGTCTGAAATATATGTATGTACCTTCCCGCGTAATATCAGTCCGAAATTATGATTAATATCAGGTACACGTGACATAAAAAATTTTCTGCGAAATTTCATTTTACAGAACGTTTTATTTCGACGTAAAGTAAAATGTTAAAATATCTGTATTTATATTTTTTAATTAATCCTGGCAATGTATAAAAATTATATACAATGTTTATGTAACCTTCTCCTTTTTTTTTTTACGTAGATTTTTCGTGCGTAATATTTTTGAAACTTTGTTAGAATTCATTCGGTAATGTCTTTATGAATTAAAAAAAAAAAAAAAAAAATATGCATTTACGTTCTACAGGAGTAAATTTTCGATAGAATCAGTTAGGTCATTTCATTAATTTTTTTTTCTTTTACGTCAGAATATTTATATATAAAAAAAAAAAAAATGGGCTTATAGAATCGGTTAATTTATTAATCTTTAACGTTGAAATGTTTCAACCAATCGGTCTGAAATTTAACGTGTTTTCGCATTTTTTTTTTACCGTCGTAGAGATAAAGCGCGTGTAAAATTTGTTTTTTTTTTTTTTTTTAAATTTATTTATCTCAATTCAATTTGTTGCTATAGCCGAATAAGTTTTACGCCAAGATACGTTTATTTTCGGGAAACGTCGTGATACGCGGAGAATTTCAAATAGAAACGGAAAATTACATTTCTATCAGAAACCATGACAAGCGAATTTTTTTTCGTCATGGTGAATTGTATAACATTCCCTACAGTCGTGCCACCTAAAGGAAGGAAGGTTTAGAGAGAAGGAAAGAAAAAGAAAGAAAGAAAGAAAGAGAGAAAGAGAGAAAGAGAGAGAGAGAGAGAGAGAGAGAGAGAGAGAGAGAGAGAGAGAGAGAGAGAGAATGAGAGTGAGAGTAAGATTACAGAGTGCTCTCCGTATCGAGAGGAATATAAGTATTGCACATGACGATGGTGTTGCGCAGCTCTCAATACTACAAAAAATAAAGGGGGAAAAAAAAAAAAGAAAAAATAGGGAAACAAAACAAAAAGAAAAAGAAAATGAAAGGAAAGAAAAAGGAAAAATGAAAAGAAAAGAAAAGAGAGGAGAGGAGAGGAGAGGAGAGGTGAAGAAGAGAAAATAATACAAAAGGAAGGAGTTATCGTTAATACGAACCCGCCCCCCGCCCCGCCCCCACCGCCCCGCCCCCACCGCCCCGCCCCCTCCGCCCCCCGCCCTCCTCTACCGATTTTCCGTTTGCCATTTCGTGTTATACGAATATGTATGCGAATAGGTAAGAGAGGAACGTAAAGGGCCCGTATTCAGAACGTGTTCTTTAGAGCTATTAGAAGAGCCCTTTTGTTTTTCAAGATTCTCGATGGCTGGTACGTACGTATGTACCTCCTACGAATCGGCTTTCTTTAAACCCCCTAGCTGCCAAAAAGCATAAGGGCTATATTATCGCCAAACAATGCGTTTTGAATACGGGCCATTGAAGTTTTAGTCCGACCAATAATATTTTAGATTGAACAAATGACGGATCACTAAATCGGGACCTTGAATGGGCCCGTTTCTGTATATGTGACGACGTGTTGGACGTTAATTATTTTGTGAACCCCATACCCCCTACCACCTACCCCCATACCACCTAACCCCCTCCCGTTTTGTCCTGCTTTATTAAAATGGGATTTGAACGAGAAGAGATTACTATATCGACCATATATCGACTTCGAATCTACATACACGGGTTATAGACGGTTTTAAAAGAGGTGAAAAAAAAAGAAGAAAAGGAAAAAAGATAAAAAAAAAAACACTAGTATGGCGATCGGCGGAGATAGTCCGTATAAATTTTTCAACGCCGTCCAGCTCAATAATGATTACTACTCTCGTTTGCCTCTCCCCCTCCCCTCCCCCCTCTCCCCCTCGATATCGTTGTGTTTTATTTCTGTGTTATATGCCCGCAGGTGCATTAGATGAACGTCTTGACGTGTGATAAGAGACTAGACGAGAGAGAGAGAGAGAGATGAGAGAGATGAGAGAGATGAGAGAGAGAGAGAGAGAGAGAGAGAGAGAGAGAGAGAGAGAGAGAGAGAGAGTGAGTGGGAGAGAGAGAGAGTGAGTGGGAGAGAGAGAGAGAGAGAGAGAGAGTACGAATTTATAAAGGCAGAAGCATGTAATAGATCGTTCCTTTTCTTTTTTTTCTTCTTCTTCTTTCCCCTCCCCACTAACACGAAAAAGAACGAATTAATATTATATACATGATTTTACTTTATGGGGTGGGAGGGGAGGGGAAAAATTAACTTCCCGCCCAAAACAAAACAAAACAAAACAAAACAAAAAAAAAAAGAAAAACAAGGCAAGAATAATGTTATACACATGTATGTATATATATATTTTTCAGATCTAGAAAGACCCATCCTGGTGCTGTAGTACACTTGAGTGATATTCCTTTAGATTTGAGCAAGGTACGCGCGCTTTTGAGTACGTTTCTTTTGCATTATTTATCCATCCTTACCATAATATTTTTCACTAATATACTTGCAAACGAAAGAAAAGAGAAACAATAAAAAAAAAAAAAAAAAAAAAAAAAAAAAGAAAAAAATAAAGAAACGAGAGGAAGAAAAATAAATAAAAAAAAAAAAAAAAAAACAAATAAAAAACAGTTGTGCCTTATGCGAAAAGTGTACAGAACGGAGTACTAGTTCTTGGATCATAAATACGTGGGCGAAACGCTTTCAATATCTGCCATATTTCAACGGTACTCCTCGAGGTAAACGTTGAAATTGCTTGGTAATCGTCTAGCTTCCGCATAGCTTTGAATATCGGGGAAAGTGAGATTTATGCGTACCTTTTTCTTTTTCTTTTTTTTTTTTTTTCTCTCCTCGAGAAAGTAAACTTCGACTTAAGTGATTCCCGTATTTTAACATCGCGGGGAAAATGAACGTAAAAGAAAACTGTGCGTTTGTTATTCGTACCATTTGAGATCGCGCGTTAAGAACGCAAGAAAAATCACTGTCATCGTTCTTCCCGACGTAAAATCTCGAATGAACGATTACACGAAGAATCGTAAATCCTGGAGGAGCAATATTACCGCGTATCAATAAATATTACTCTTTCGTAATTACGCGCCTCGAATGTACCACCCGATCTTTTTCGTTCTGACACTTGAATAATATTGCGTATTTATGATCGAAGACCAATAAACGCGATCTATATCGAGGTCTTTTGTCGGATCTTTACGAATTTATCTTATTATCGACGATTGCGTCACATGTAAATCCCATTAAGCGGCAGAGGTGTGTGCTTGCATGTTGTGTGTGTGCATGCGTGCATGCTGTTGTAATTGTTGTGTATCGATGAACTTTTACTAACCGATGCCTATTTCTCCCCCCACCCCGCCCGCCCGCTCCCCCCTTCCACCCACCACCCACCTTAAAAGCTGAGTCGCAACGTTTGACGCGGCGTTTCTCGATCCCACTTTAATGCACGTTTAATAGTAATTCGATTGATCTCAAGGAAAAAGGGGGGGGACCTTGAGCGGTGTATCGTTAAATGCAGAGTCATCCAAATTTTCCAAATCACTTGGAATCAAAGATCGAGAAGGGCCGACGTCCTACCATCATATATTTTCTAACCGATTTTATAATGTCACACTTTATAATACGACCGGACTTACTTATTGCAAATGATTCGTGTTTTCACAATTTTATCAATTTATCATTGTAGAATATTTCCTTGCAACGACGTAAGTTATCTGTTGATAAAGCATTGTCGGAATAATTGTGTATCAAATAATGTGTACGTATGTAAATATTGATAATAATATGTTATGCTATTTGTCATACCTTCTCGCTTATAATATAAAACGAGTACAAAAGTATTTGTAGGCTGTCGCAAATTAAATAACTTTTATAGATCGAACGAAAAGGTTTGAATTTTTTCTTTTTTCTTTTTTTTTTTTTTTTTTTTTTTTTTTAATAAAAATGGAGAAATTAGCTTGGCACATGTGAAATATAACGAGATATGTCGGTGATAAAATTTTTATCGTTGTTTCCCTCTTGGGGAACGATAAAAAACAAGAAAAAGCGACATTTTAATAATTCTTTATGAAAAGCTTCTTTTTTAAAAAAAAAAAAAAACCAATATATACAATGTTTTAGAGCTGTTTGTTTGTTTTCTTTCTTATTTATTTATTTTTTTTTATTTATGCATCCTGCAAATATCATCAAACTCGACCAATCCTAGAACAAGTTATACGTTAAAAATTTTTTTAATTAGCACTGAAGTATCAAGTTTCACGTATATTATTTCAACGATTTAATTAGACCTTTAATTAAATATACAACTTAATCTAGGATCGACTAAGTAATTAAATTCGCATAATACGTATCGTTCGATTTTTATAAGAACAAAATGAAAAACTCGAAGAGAAAAATGTATTTCGTATTTGTTATTATTGCTACGAAGAGATTAGAATTTGTTTTAATTTTAATTATAAATATGTTTGATATAGCACACTGATATCTCCATTTCTGTTAAAAAACGTTGAGCCCTTTGTTTGGTCTATAGAAAGTTATTCGATTTTTAAATGGCGTACGAATATTTATTTTATTCTTTGAATTTTGTCGTTGCTAATTTCAGGCTTTATATTGTCAGCAGGCACGTGTACATGTTAAATGTAAATAAAAAGCGTTCAACAAACAGCGATATATACATTATACATGTTCAAAGAAAAGTTTACAGACACAAGAGAGTGTATCGTTAATTCCGATGAATCCCTGTAATTTATAATTGAAAACTCGTTGTGTATTTTGACAAAATGCGTTACACGAGGAACGTGCGATAATAACATTTCAAAGTACAGACAGATTTTATATCCAATTATGATTCTGATAAATAATTGCTCGATACGTGAGTATGCTACAGTTGTTAAGTTCATATTGATCTACGGCAATTATTAAACTTCAATTACAACCTTGGGTAGATAGAGTTTGCTTAAGATTATTTTAACGTGTTGATCGACATCGGATTTTTTTTTTTTTTGAGCAATTTACTAAAGCGATCGATTCATGCATTAGATCGAAATCTATTTTACCTATTCTTTATTTTTTTTTTTTTTTTTTTTATCAGATTGTCTGGAAAGAGTTCGTTTCACTGAAGTTGAATTAAAATTAAATTCTTTGTTCAAGGTGGTTAATCTTGTTGTTTGTAAAAGAAAGAAAGAAAGAAAGAAAGAAAAAAAAAAAGAAAAGAAAATGTGAAAAAAATTTTTCCAGATAATCCCAGTACTTGATTGATATCGATTTTTACTTAGATTTCATTTCAGTTTTGTAATGACACGAATGTATATTTATGAAGAACCCTTCTCGAACATCAGTAATTAAGCTCGACGATTTTTGTATAATAAATCAATCGAAGTAGTCATGGATGATCCAAGCCTTTTACGTATCTGACATCGAATTTCTATGATTTATTTAGAGAGATTAGCTCGAGAACATCACTGTAAAAAGCCTCCATATCGGACCAGTAGGTCGTAGAAATTGAACTCTTGTTTGTTACTGACATTATGGGCCACGATCGCATACGTGGAGCTTGATAATTCGTAAGAACTATTATCCTACATCGATCATTGTCGTATATTTTTGGTAAGAACGTCGTAAAACTTAAAATTAGTATGGTTCACAGTAGTCATTGTTAAACAGTACATGTAATATTATTCTTCTTCTTCTTCTTCTACTTCTTCTTATTCTTCTTCTTCTTCTTCTTCTTATTGTTATCATTATCATACTACCATCATCGTCATTATTATGGTTGCTATCATTATTACGATTAATATCAATTACAGAGTAATCTTTTGCAGAGAGCTCGTGGGATATGATCATACGCATTTTCATTCATCACAGTTTTCATATGCGCTCTCATTATGTGTATGCAGAATGCATTTTGTTGCGAGATACTTTCAGACTATCGTGATATAACATTTTAATCGCAATAATAGTATGTATCATTAAAAATCAGCCATGAGTCTTTTGACGGGCAAGAACACCATTTTGCCGCTCGTATGTCTCTCGTACGCGCCATCGCATTTTGGAACTTTTTGTTTTCAGATTCTAATCGGTTATGAAAGCGGACAGATCGTCTTTTGGGATTTGAAAACGAAGAGTGCGGATTACAGATGTCACAGCGACGAACCCTTGAAATCAATAACATGGCATCACGAAGGCAAACAATTTATGTCGAGTCACAGCGATGGTTCGCTATTGACTTGGACGGTGCGTCAATTAAAGCCAACAAATGTCACGCATCCACACGGTGAGAGTCAATATCCTCTCTTCGATTCTCTATGGTCATCATATAATTCTGTTATCGGATATGTCAGGCAACACTTCTCATACCATATATATATATATATATATATATATATATATATATATATATATATAATATATTCTCCTTTATTCTTCCCCCTTTTTCCCTTTGTATCCCGTTTTATATTCTATTACGTCGTTAAACTCGTCTCGAGACTAGCGAAAAGTTTTCTCTTTTATTCTTTAGCGAAAGCCACCAAAGACGGAGAGCCGGAACCCTGTAAATCTATACAAAAGGTGGAATGGAAACTGTCAAGATCCGGGTTCGTAACGAACGCTAATTTACTTTTTCAATAAACGATTCGTATTATTATCGTAATATGAATTTTTCGTATATTTCGTCATTTGTATACCTGTGATTTGATGCAGGGAAGCGTACGTGATATTTTCCGGTGGTTTAGCGTACGACACTACCGGAAGGACACCTAGTATTACAGTGATACACGGAAAAACCACGACGGTATTAGAGATGGAGCACAATGTCGTAGATTTTATAACGCTTTGCGAAAGTCCTTGGACGAGCGGTATGTCATGTATAATACTTTCTTTTTTTTTGTTTTCACGGATGCTTCGAACGATCAGTTACAGCGATAACGACGACTTTGTAATCCTATGGAAAAATTAATTCCATTACGAACGAAAAAATATCTTTGAGCCGTCGAAATGTACCGTGATTATTCTCTCGCAGATTTCCAGGATCCATACGCAGTTGTGGTTTTACTACAGAACGATCTTGTGATCATCGATTTGTTAACTCCTGGATTTCCATGCTTTGAAAATCCATATCCAATGGACATACACGAGTCACCCGTGACATGTTGCGCGTACTTCGCCGATTGCCCGTCAGATTTGGTACCTGCTTTTTATTCGGTTGGATCTAAATCGCAAAAGAAAACTGGATTCAGCGAAAAAGAGTGGCCGATCTCAGGCGGAGAATGGAGCTCTAGTTCGAGCAGTTACAATGAAATTATTCTAACGGGGTGAGCATTCGTTGATTATTACGATAGGAAATTATTTCTCGGTCGGTTCGATGTACGCTTTTTTTTTTTTTATTTTTTTTTTATTTTTTTTTTTTTCACTCGAGCGCGCGACTATAATTAATCTGATTGTGAACAGGCACGCGGATGGTAGTATAAAATTTTGGGACGCCTCTGCCGGTACGTTGCAAGTACTTTACAAATTAAAAACGGCAAAGTTATTCGAAAAGAGTAGAGTACGTAGCGTTGATTCGGAGGAAGATCCATTGGCGATACAGCTTATTCATCTTTGTCCCGAAAGTCGAAAGTTGGCGATCGCTGGATCGGGGAAATACGTTGTATTATTTAAATTTAAAAAGGCTGAAAGTATGTCGGAAGTAGTCGTGAGTATTTTATTATTTTAATTCATTATCCTTTCCCGTTATTATCGCGTTTTATAAGAATAACATTAGTATATTTCTAAGATCGAAAATATATCATGACGTTTCTGAAAGATCAAAATTGGTGTGTGCACGGTTTAGACATTAGAGATATCATTGAGCCAAAATCCATTGAGAGAAATAGAAACTTCGCCGGACCACGATGCCCCGGCTACGGGCAATGTTCCTTCAGGCGGGGAATCCAAACAAACATCGGAATATAATCATCCGTTGAAAGTGAAGACCGGTTTGCAAAAACGTGCTCCTGGCTTTCAAGCGACGTTGATTTGTCTAACGATTGCACCGAGCGGGGAACAACCTGAAAACATAACAGCCCTCAGTTTAAATTCATCATACGGATTGTATGTATCCGATGAATCATTTCGATTCTCATTTTTTAATCCATTGTTTTCATTTAATCGTTATTGAATTAATTTAACATCCTCTCGATATAATATCTTGTCGATATCTTTTATACGACCCTCCCCTTTTTTTTTTAACTTTGCACAAGATTTTTATCGCGAAAGAATTACGTATATCTCGCGTAAAAATAAAGAGGTATCATTATACTTTTAATACTTGTTGTACGTTTTTCTTTTTTCTTTTTTTTTTTTTTTTTTTTTTTGATATTACAACAAAATTCAGATGATCTAGAAAGAAAAAAAAAAAAATAGTGATATCCACGCAAAGAATGAACTTTCGAATTTCAGAATGGCCTACGGAAACGAGACAGGGTTAGTAATAATCGATATCGTGCAGAAAATCTCTTTGATAGTGCTTCATACGACGGACCTTGGTGGAAGTGGTGATCCTTACCAGCGAGTTCTACGAAGTCCCAAGCGGCAAGATGATTCGAAGCGAGAAAACGAAGATAAAGCGAGGAGCCCGAGTGCGGATCAGGTAAAATGTACTTCTTTCTTATAAATGTTAGAAAAAGATATTTATATTTTTTCGGTTGTATTCTCTCCACCGTTTTATCGCCCTATTCTAGAAGAAAAAAAAAACAAAAAAAAAAAAAAATAACTTCTTGGAAACTTTTTAAATCCTGGACGTTTTTGCATTTTGCTTTATTTAAATACCATCGCTGAAATTCTTTTATCATTGCATGGTTGTCGAATTTCCGTATAAGCTGACCCACAGAGATTTTCTTTTTTCTTTTCTTTTTCTTTTTCTTCTTTTTTTTTTTTCATTTTTACGAAGAGAATGGTTTAATATTTTATGCGGCATAGAATTTTCTCGATACGGAGTATAGCAAGCTCGCTTTTAATTTTTATACGTACGTCGAGAAACGATTGAATTTTTCTCGCTAACCTTCATACGTAGGTGTTCTTTTTATATATTATTATATGTATAATCGTCGACGCGCGTTTTTCGCTCTTCGAATGCTCCTTTACCGAGCATTATCATATATACATATATATATATATATATATATATATATATATATATATATATATACATATATATATCCATTATTATTATTATTATACAGCTTGCGTTTCTTCGTAGCCAAAATGAATTTTAGGAGCGTGTGATATGCATGAGCGTAAGAGATTTTAAATTTCACCGCCTAAAATATCAAGCAATAAATTCTGTCGCGTACAATAAGATAGAAACGTTGAATAGATGTCACTTTTAGAGATATCAAATATTGTAGTGAAATTTTAATAGCGATTTTCGCGATGAATTATTGGCCCTATGTATTTCGCAAGGAAATGAAAAGCATATATGGGGATAAAGCTTTCATAACTGCATAGATTATTAAAAAATGTAAATTTTTTTTTATCCGGTTCTTTTTTTATTTTATATTGATTTTTTTTTCATTTTTATTTGATATAAATACCAAATTTCGAACGACAAATGTAAATATGAGTATCGTAGGTATTTGCATCGTTGAAAAGTAAAGATATGCCGTCGGGAAAACATTTAATGTACCTTGCAACGCAGGGATGGTTTTACCATAAATAATAAAAAAAAAAAAAAAAAAAAAAAAAAAGAAAGAAAGAAGTATCCAAGAAGTTGCGTACCTATAATTATTGTAGAAGAACGATGTACGAATAGTACAATTGATGATTTTTCATTGGGAAAAAAAAAAAGTACGCCCATCGAATTCGCGAAGTTAAATTAAATTATTTATTATAGCAAATCACAGTATAAATTCCGCGATAGAACAATGAAAATATTTTTGTATAAATAAAAACTCGATCCAACACGATGATAGTTACCAACGTATATCAGATCCAATCGAAAATTGCACGAGCGATATTGGTCAAACTTGTCATTTTCCATGCGTCGGTATAATCGAAGTTAATAATCATTTGTACTTTTTTTTATCGTTCTTTCAATCTCTCTCACATCATAGCATTTGACACGTATTTTGTGGTATGTAAAATTAAATAACACGATACATACCGTTTATAGTAGACAATTACGATAATAATACATTTGCCTTCTTTTCCTTCTTTATTCCTTTTTTTTTTGTATTACTTTTTATCTGTTTTTTTTTTTTTTTTTTAATCTTCTTAATAGAATAATTTTTATAAGGAAGATGTTCTGTGATCGCGCTTATGTACATTATGTATTTAATGTTTAGCTAACTACTATGTGTCTACCCACATTGAAACAAGTAAGGCCAACATTTTTTTAACTAAACGAATTGCTAGACACTTAAATATTCGCGTGATTAAGTTTTAATATGTGAAAGTTTTTCAGTTCTATCGGACGTAGGTAGTTTAATTGTTAGTGAGTTGTTAAATAATAATTGTAGTTCGGTCTATGGTATATTAAGTGATTGGATCGATGTTGGGTATGTAGAAATTAAATTGTGCACAGAGGGACAATATGGAAGCAGCTAAATTTGCAAAAATATAAGTATTAGAGAAAGCGGTATCGCTCTACGGTGCATTAAGATAAATCATATTCCGCGATAAAATTCGAAATTCATTCCTGGGTTTTAAAACATAAGTTTGATCGGATCTTCTATTGCATGCACGTTTTACTTGTAACAAGATGGTGTGAATATGGCTTGTGATATAGCACAGGAACATATGTATCGGACATTTAATCGAAGATATAACAAGAATTAGGAATACGAAATGAGATGAGATTTGATATACACGGGGCAATGCATTGTGTTACAACTTTAATATATATATATATATGTATATACATATATATATGTATATGTATATATATATATATATATATATATATATATATATATATATATATGAGATAAAAATTGCATGGATGAAATTATCAGTAATTATATATGCACTTTGTAACGATACGTGAAAACGTACATTCACACACACTCACATATACACAATCACGATTACACGGTGTATCTTATCTGTGAGTTCGATGGGAAGTGCAGGTTATTGCGTCGTTGTAGGTATAAATGGAAGAATCCTAATAGGGTCGTTTATTTTATCAATTTTCTTCCTGTTTATACGGGCTTCGCCGTCGTTTCTTATATCATATCGACGACTTTAATATTCTTTACGCTTGGACGCTACGAGTCTTTCACATAAATATATATATATATATATATATATATATATATATATGTATGTATGTATGTATGTATGTTGTCGATAACCATATATAATAAGATTATTTATCTCGTATTATTACCATTGTTTTTCCTTTACGGAAGTAAAGCTACACTTAGTTTAGGAAAAATAAAACTTTTCCACTGCATGCAATGCATATCTGCACACATAAAGATTAATTGGTTACTGTTAGTATAGTTAGATGTTAATTTTTTTCTTTTGCAAAACTCGTTAGTTCATCCATAATGTGTATTTCGTTATTATTTCTAGTTTGTTAAAAAAAAAAAAAAATTATTAAATTAATTACTTTCATGATACACCTTCAACGCGGATACATACATAGAGCACAAATGAAATGTACATTTAATTTTAATTCTTAAAACTTCGTTCATCTTTAAATCCCATTTATGTTCTGCCTTGAGACATGCTTTAGTTGATAAATTAAGGGAAAAAATAGACATCCTCTTTGAAATGCGATTATATAATATCGGAGACGTTTTAAAGTTACTTTCGAGATAGATATTACATGTAATTTCGTTGGATAGACTTCTTGGGTATTTTCGATCGTACGACGACTCCTATATATTCATATATTTAAAACTAGTTAGAAGTAAAATTGAAATTTCTATTCGAAAAACGAAGCTGTATCACTTTCCGTAATGGGGATACGTATACTCGAAGGAACCTTGAATAATTCTTTATCATTAGGCCGATTTCTAGTACGATAGAATATTTTACGAGCATCTTAAGCAATTATGATAATCAGACATCTCGTCTCGCAGAATTTATTATTCAAATATTCCTTGCTCATGGTCTTATCTGGATATCGCAAATTTCTTATCGAAACTGGGAAGTGACAAGTGACCACGTTTCTGCAATATTTTCATTTTTTTTTTTTCCATTTAAAAACGTCAGGTTCGAATTATTGCACTTCTCATACTTTACTACATTTAATCGTTCAAACATTGAAGCATAACGATTATCGATTACGTATAATTAAACAAATTTTCGCTTATTATACAAATTCTTATAGAAATCCGTAGGAATTATACGCGGCTTTCAGTGTGTTAAGTGACATGTGTGTGATGTTTCGAAGACATATAGCAAACTATTATGCTCGAAGTCGATACTTAATTTTTTGTTTTCATCGACGGATGTGGTTACGTTACAAAAACAAAAAAAAAAAAAAAAGAAAAAGAAAAAGAAAAGAAAAGAAAAGAAATTCATCGAGTCGAGTGTTTACGTCGAATTTTCCTTTTCCATTATCGAATAATGTACAAACTGTTATTTCGACAAAAACGTGTATTTAAACGGGCACCGAAATGCAAAATGCAATCGAAAATACAATAATCTTAGGCCGTTTCTCCACGTTGAAGCGTTCGAAAGAAACTAAAGGAAAAGGGGGAAAATGTAATACGAATGATAAACGTTATTGTCGACAGCGTGGTGTGAAAATATATAAGAGAAGGAACATGTTATCTTTAGGAAAGGTCAAGTATGATGGGGGAAATTACCACGATTTATAAATACCGTGAATAATTTTCAATTCTCGCGTTCTAATCGGTGCGGCCTCTTCTCGTTTTCGATTCCTACAGGCGATAGCGTGTGTTCGATTAAATGGCGGCGAAGAAAACGAGACGCGCTATACGTAATGCGGATTTGGATTGTGCCTGCTTTTAGTCGTAGAACGAATGTTCTGTTTTTTGTACCTAATGAACCGATTGATTGTGCAAAGCCCAACATGTTGAATCCATCAGACTCAGCCGGAAGCGACGAGGGAGAGCGAGCCGGTATTAACGATGCCGCTACCAGATACTCAACAACAACAACAACAACAACAACAACAACAACAACAACAACAACAACAGCAACAACATTCTCAGTGTCAGCGTGGATCGCCACGCGATTCGAGTTGTCCGGTTGGAAGCAATGTTGAAAAATCGAGCGAGGAATCGACGAGCGAGGGTTGCTCGTCCAAACTAGTCTCTGGTAGTTCAGCTCCCTCGAATGGCGAAGACAGCCCGAAGAATCATGGTTGGAAGGGTTTTCGTCTTAAACGACAGCTCAGCAAGGTCGATCTCAAGATAAAGAACACGTTTGCGTCGTCCTTGGTATCATCTCAGAATGGGGTACTTGTATGTTACTTTTAAGATGCGCTTAAACATAATAACGGGAGATCGCGTTGTTATCGGAACGAATCGTCGGGCAAATATTCGTATACTTCTTCTTTTTTTTTATTTTTTTTTTTTTTTTACTTTCGACATTATTCTTTTATTTCGTTTCTCTCTCTCTCTCTCTCTCTCTCTCTCTCTTTTTATTTTTTATCTTCTATTAGAGAACAAGAAATAGATCTCTTAGAAATAGAATTTCTCTCTTTCTCTCTCTCTCTCTCTCTCTCTCTCTCTCTCTCTCTCTCTCTCTCTCTCTCTTTGCTTCTATCTATCCAATTTCCGAAGCGTCTTCTTCTCAAGGTCGTCGCTTTCAATTATCTCGACCTTCATCGCGGCACGTGTCAATTCATTCTCGGGATCTTCCAACTAGCTGCCGAAAAGGAAACGGTGTCAAAGTGGGCCGCCGTTATAACGTCGAACGTATACGTACTCGATATAGTTAAGTGCAAGACGTGCGCTGCTGGTCCATTACATCCTTAAGCGAGTTCAGTCGTAACGTCGGGGGGGGGGAGGAGAGGGGGGGGGTCCGATCGACCGAAAGTACATACGAGTACCCCATTTCTCCAGCAGGTAGGCAACGAGAGTGCCAATCCGAAGGGTTCTTCCGTTTTTTATTGCAACGTCAACGAGTCCTCGAGAGCCCTTTCGCCGGTCGAAAGTCTCGAGACGGAAGAAGACGAGTCGTCGTCGTCGTCAAGGTCGTCGTCGTCGGTTCCCTGTTCTAATCCTTTGGGTCGCGTGAGTCCTCAAGCTTCTTGTCCTTCCGACGCGAAAAACGCGGACACCGAAGCCGAGAGACAGGGCGCAATCGAACGCAACGAAGCCGCGGAAAGAATTCAAGCGGCGAACGTTTCGAATTTGGCTAATACTAGCACGATAGCCGCGAGACCTTTAGAATTGTCATTGCATGAGAACGATCGTAAGCCAAGATTGAAGAGGATAGTGATGGGGATACAGAGTAAGAGAGAGGGCCGTCTACTTTCCGTGCCTAATCTGAAATACCAGAAAACCGATGGATCGACCGTTTGCGACCTAAGATGCGAGGATAACACGGCACCCGTCGCGGACTCCTTCACTGGAAATCTTATAAGAAGATTCAGTAAGTGTTTTAATATTAACAAATAGAGAAGAGTGTTGTGTTGCTCGTGTGGCCTTTTTTTCTTTTTTTTTTCTTTTTTTTTTTCTTTTTTTTTAATATAGAGATTAACGGTTAATCGTATTAGAGATTACTGCATTGTGATTGAATGTATTGGCGAACGCGTGGTATGAATGTGTGAAGTTGCGCGTCGTACTAATAACGATAACTAAGCCTCTAATATATATATATATTTATTTATTAACGAGAAGCACGCGTTTCTAACTAATTACTGTTGATTAACGTTCACGTGCGATGATGATGATGATGATGATGATGATGATGATGATAATGATGATAATAATGATAATAATAATGATGATAATAATAATAATAATAATATGCGCGAATATTTACTGCCAACACGGTGGCCCCAGCTATTACGTTATTTCCACTAACGTATCCACTTACCTTTCGTCGGAGACGAAACGATTTTTGTCCGATTGTGTCTAATCATCGAACTTATCGTTGGACTTTATAATAATTAACGGAGATGATATCTATTTCTTATTTCGTCATCGATAACAAACGAAATAAAAAAGAAACGTGTCTCCGGCCAGAGGGTGAAATTATTTACTCTAATCGATTCCGTTTGCCATTCGAAATGATTATTTTCTATGATGTTTAATTAATCAAAAATGACCGGAGGATTTTCCGAAAGAAATAATCGATTCTTGAATAGTTTTTATCAGGATAACGGATACGGTCGTTGGCTATTCGATCGGGAATCTCGATTGCGAGAGTCAATTAAAGTTCTTCCGATGATAGATTGATACGAGAGAGAATGAGTATATATATAGGCTACGAGGGATAATCATAAGAGTCAAAGTAGATCGACCGTCATCGATCGTATGCACCAACGAAACACCATAATTGCACGATGTGCCGCTAGCACGTTTACTAGTTTGAAAGTTTGTCCCTCTCCCTCGTCCTTCCTCCTTCATCCCGGTGCATTGGATCGTAAGGAATACGTTCCTTATATTACAAAATTACGAGACGGTGTGTTCGTATATTCGGTGCATCGGTCGCAACGCGTTTTAGGCGCACCGAGGGGAATGCGTTTCGAATGAAATGGCATGTTTCACTGGCAAATATTAGTAAGCACTGCTTCGGTAGGAGCCACGATATGTATCGTTTAGCAAATAAAAATCGATTAATATCGATTCCCACGGATATATATATATATATATATATATATATATATATATATATATATATCTGTTGATGCGTTTTTTAGCTTTTATCGAATATTATGATATCTCTTAAAGCGAACATCTTCGCGTACTCGTCAATAACTATATCCGTTATTCTATATATTTTTATTTATATATATATATATATATAAAAAAAAAAATTCCCCCTCCACTAAAAAATTGAAAAAAATATACACGTAGAAAATGTACACCGCATTGGCAGTACTAGCGCGGATTAGAGAAGGAATTCAGCCGACGGCGATTTGTCTGAGTTAAACTAATGTTACACGGAAAGCTATGCTAATCCTCGATACGCTTTTCTGCCCTATTTTCTTTCTCTCTTTCTCTCTTTCTTCCTTCTTCTTCTTCTTCTTCTTCTTCTTTTTTCTCTCTTTGTTTTTTCTTTCCTTTCTCTCTCTTTTTTTTTTTCCTTTCTATATCCAGCGGCGGATAGTTAACGTTCTCTAGTGCCGATCGATATTTTCTCATCGTCTAGTTTTCAGTATTGTGTTTCACGTCGGATAATCGGAAGAACGAGTTCGTCTACTTACTTGGACCATAAGTTACCCGATATATCTTTCACGAAGAGGACGAATCCTATAAGAGAGCTCTATATTTTTTAAATTCCAAGTTATATGAGTTTCTAAGATTAAACGATCCGCCTCTGTAAGCCTTTTTCCCCTTTTTTAATTTCATCTTTCCTTTCGCCTTTCCTATCTCTTTTTTCGTTTCACTCATCTTACTATTCATTTTCTTCTCTCTCTCTCTCTCTCTCTCTCTCTCTCTCTCTCTCTCTCTCTTTCTATCTCTATCTCTATCTCTCTATCTCCTGACTTCCTGGTCCCTTTGCATCCTCTCGTTTACATACACACTTTGTACTTTCGGTGTTAATGGAAATGCATAGGATGCCCGTAGAAACGCATGAGATAGAGGTCTTACATGACGCATCATCTTTTGAGACTTTATGCGCGACCATAATGCGAGACTTTATAAGACCAATGTATGGTCCGTCTTTTTTTTCTTCTTCTTTTATTTTTTTTTTTTTTTTTTTTAATATATATATATTCTCTCAAATTTCTCGTATCGCCATTATGAGAAAGTTGAAGTTCTTTGTGATTTTTCTTAAAAAGGATAAATTAATTTTCTTTATACGTATAATATAAGAGTCACGCGGAAATTTAGACTATATATATATATATATTTATATATATGTATGTATGTATATAAGAGTCACAGAAATTTTAGAATTTGAGACAACGATTTATTAATAGGAACGATAGGATATTTTGATATTTAGATCATGATTACTCCCGTCGCATTGAAATTATTCTTGCGAATAATCGGGCTACCATTTAAGAATTTTTCTTCGTAGATTGAAACGTTAATTAATTTTTATTGAAATATCCGAATTAAAAAAAAAAAAAAAAAAAAAAAAAAAAGAAATTGAGGATACACCGTTGGCAATATCGAGAAAGTTTATTCGATGTTTACTCGAGATCAACTCTGATACTATAAAAGCTGTTTTCTTATTTCCCGCATAAGAATTTTATTTTATCGATTAATTTAGAAGGATCTTAAGAGAGAGATATTTTCTAAATAACTTCGATATAGTTCAGTGGAATGGATTTTCTTATAAATACATTCATTTACTTGTCGTAACTTTTTCAATTGCGCATTTCATTAAAAACTTACTTCTTCTCGTAAATTTTAATAGGATCGCATATTTCTCGATCTTTTTATATCGCATATAAATTAAACGCTGGTATTTTTTTTTTTTTTTTTAATAATAATAACAACGATGGTTTCTATTCGAATCAGACAAAAAAAAAAAAGAAAAGAAAAACACGCGAAGAGATAACGCATCTTTTGTATAAATGTAAAACATAAAATTCTTCGCGAAACATCGATTTTTTCTTCATCGAGAGGATGCCTAAGTTTTCTTTCGTTTTTTTTTTTTTTTCTTTTTATCAATCGTCTCTTCCTTTGGTTTCTTTCGTTTCGTCGATCAAACATATTCGTACATAAAACTCCTCATCGTATTTCTATTATGAAAAATGTTTTTATGGAAATATGTATATTGTTTCGTCTTACGAATATATTCCTATTGAGTAGTAGCGAATGTATGTTATCAGGGTATTCAAACATTTTACGCTAAAAGAAAATGTATAAAGGAAAGAAAAGAAAAGAAAAAAAAGAAAACAAAATTTCTAAAGAAAATGCATAAAATATAAGAGTATAAGTGTACTGAGGCGCGGTATATAACACGAGACTCTCTCTCTCTCTCTCTTTCACACACACACGTTTGTTCTTTATCAGACTTTATACGAGTCATTTATTTTATTTTTCATCTTGCCATTCTTGTGAATCGACAAAAGATGAAAAAGGGATGCAAATGTTGTTATTGTTATTTGAACAGGACAGGAAGGTAATCCTCTTCCATTGAACATGTTATACTCTTACTTCTTTATTATTTTTGTTCCCTCCTCGCACGAAGCTCTACGGAATGTATAGCAACGAGGTTGAGAAAATTTTTATTCAAATTGAACGTGTACGTACGTACTGGTAAATAAAATTTTTCACTTATTTATTCGAAGGATAAAAAAAAAAAAAACGTATGTTGGATACTAGATACGAAAAAAGGAGAATGAGAGAGAATGAAAGGGATGGGTATCTGTTACAAAAAAAAAAAAAAAAAAAAAAAAAAAAAAACAAAAAAATTTTTATATGTCATTACGTATAATAAACATTTGTTATTATCGTCGGAATCGAGGAAACGTTGAAGGGTATCCTTTTCATACTACGATATCGTGTATCATAATGCTTTATCATAGTAGTTATGATGCGTACGACGGATTCAAAATCGTCAAACTAAAATCTCATCCGAGATTGAAAAGAAAACTAAACTTGTTTGGTATGGATTTTTAAAGATATGACTTTTCCATTTTTTCTCTCTATATATATATATATTCTTTTTTCTTTTTTATATATGTATATATATATATATATATATATATATATATATATATATATATATATATATATATACATTGCTCGATCAGCCTGTATATACAATTTTCTTGACTAGCAATCCATATGTTCTCCTGCTTGGATAAACAAATTCGATCATGCTCTTGTAGTCCGAACCTTATGGCACGATCCATGAGTATGGAATGCATAGTTGAAATGTTTTAACTTAGAATTTGCACCATCTTTTTTCTTTTTCTCTGGATAGGAATTTCTTTGTATTATTCGTCTTTGCGAACATATAGGTTATTGAAATATTTATTAAAAAATGTTTCGTTTCATTTGAAAAATCCTCTTTCCATGAACGTACGAAGCCTTATCTCGAATAAAAGACGTCGGAACGTGTTTTTTGTGGATTTAATATCATACACACACACACACACACACACACGCACACACACGCACACACGTACACACACATATACGTGCATTTAAAATTGAAGGACAACAATTTTTTTTTAATTTTTTGCGTTCTTTCGAATTTAAGCGTCTAATATAGTGCCAAGGAAAAAAGAGAAAAACGATTTAAAAAAAAAAAAAAAAAAAAAAAAGAAAGATAAAGAAAAGAAAAAATACGAAAGAAAAAGAAAAATGTCAGCGGTTTATCTCTGACCGTTCATCGTTTCGGTAAACGGTGCGAGGAGATTCTACTCTAACCACTTTTTCAGGTTCAAATCAGTTTTGCGGTCTTCCCCGACAGCAAGCTCGATTCAGGTAACACCGAAGAAGATTTTTCAATTAAATATTTCGCAGTTGTCTTATTATCACCGAGAGAAAAGTACGACGATTGACGCGCTTTTGTGTTCGACTTTCTCAAGAAGCACCTTTTTTTAATAACTGCACCACATATGTCTCACGACACTTCACACGTTTCTTTTTTCTTTTTCTTTTTTTTTTTTTTTCTATAATATAATAATTATTGCGTATGAGTTACGATCGAGGATCCTAGCTTTTTGTTGATTTGTCATTATTAATAAAGTCGATCGACGTACAATCGAGGAAAGAGTTTCGCGATCATCGAATCGAGATCATTCAAGTGCTCGAACAAGCATTCACAGTGGCATAGGTACATTGTTAAAGTTTAAACAAGATCGCGAATAAAGTTCTTACGGTGAAGAAACATCGAATATCACGATATGTAGCCGATCGACGAACGGACTTACAAAAATTACACGAAAATTCCATTTCGTTCTATGACAAAATGTTTTATTCTCACTCTGCTTTTCTATATTGTATACATATATGTATATATATATATATATATATATATATATATAAATTGTATATAATTGTATATGTGCAATATATATATATATATATATATATATATATATATATATTTATATATATATATACACATACACACACACACACATATATATATCACAATGTATGTACAATTACACACGAGCACCTTTCTCTCGGTACAGCGTCGCTTTTCAAAGCTTTTCGAGATATCTTTTAAATGGTTATGCACGCATTAGCAATAGTAATGATAATAACACGACACGTCACAGCATCATTGATTAAAAGACGAAATTTTTCTCGACTTATTCCACTCGCGCGTGTATTTTTGTATTTAATTTAATTTAATTTAATTTAATTTAATTTAATTTAATTTTATTTTATTTTATTTTTTTTTATTTTTTTTTTTTTTGAATATATACCTATATACACGTGTCACATGTACATAACGATATATAGTCCGAACGTTATACTGCGAGCAATCGGCTGTGTAAGTTATGGTTGACAGGGTGCTTTGTGGATTACTTTTGTTGGCTTTTCCTGGCCTACATTGACTGACTGCTATAGAGAAGGCTGTATAGTACGTATCGATGTGTATTTCACAAGGTGGTCGTTACAAAGTGGGAAAACGATCGTACGCTCGACCTAGGAAGGTGCTCTCCTCGATCGATCGATATTCAAGCTTTTTCATCTTCTTCCTTCTTTTCCTTTTAAAGGAAACAACGTTTATTTTTTTTTCTTCTCTCTCTCTCTCTCTCTCTCTCTCTCTCTCTCTCTCTCGAAACGATCGATATACATAATTGTTACTAGATTCTCTCTTTCGAAGGTCTCCTCGTGTTAAAGTTTTGTTAATCTTTGATATCCGAGCTTTAAAGGCATTCGATAATGGGACAAGTTTATTTTCCTCTTTTAAAATTTAAAGCCAACTTCAGTTGATCACAGTGGATTAACATATGTACACTTTAGAAGTCTTCGAAATTAATTTAATTCTCTTGGTAAAATCTCGGCTGTCACATTCTTCTCGATGTTCAATGAATGCGCGATGTATGATAATGAGAACAGAATTACTTACGTATTATCTCGTCTTCGTTTTCTTTAGGTTTTTATTATCAACGTCATAAACGAGATCATCAATTATGTTGGTATCGAACGATTATCGAATTATCGTTATTATTATTATCGATCACACGATGTCATTCTCACAAACATTTTCGCAGCGTGAAGTTTGATTGTAGATGTTGACGAACGTCGTTAATATTATTTGCATGCTTTTTGAATTACGCGCGCAAGGTTTTTTCTTTCTTTCTTTCTTTCTTTCAATCTTATATTCGATATATTCGATATATTCGTCGATCATCTTGGTATGGACATCGGGAAATATCGGAATGAAAAGTGTCCACGAAAAATCCTATATTTAATTTCTAATCTCGACTCAAATAATAATAATAATAATAATAATTTTAATGAGGTCACATGGTTCTATTTTTCGCTTTATTTTTCGAAGCTTCGTTCGATAGATGTGCATTCGCTTTACGTTTACTGACCTATATTATGTGTTTGCCTTGCGCAATTTCGTTTACATCCTAATCATCGTTATTTCCTTTCTTTTTTTTATACTTCTCTCGTAAAAATCAAGTGGGAATGATATCGAACAGGTTGGATCGTTAAATTTGAATAATCGATTAAGGTTCGATTATCGTCGTAACGTCTTTATTAAATGAATATTCTTTTGTTATTGGAGAACAAAGTCTTGTTTGATAATAATTTTGAAATTCTTTTGGCGAAAGAAAATCTGTTATTACTGTATAACGATTAGATCGTCGGCGTTGGATTATTATTTCAAGTATCTTATTCTTCCATCATTATTGGAAATAATTCTAGAAAATCGATCTCTAGACCGACTGGTTTTATTTTATTCTCTCTCTCTCTCTCTCTCTCTCTCTTTTTGGATTCTTCGCAAATCTCTTCGGGGAATATAATTTACTTCTATTTTTTTGTCGCAACGATATAAATCAACATGAACATATTAAAACAGAAGAATTAAGTTGATATACTACGTTTGTATTTCCGTAATTATTTTACGAACAAGTTTTAAGACTAATAAGATAATAATAATATTTATTTATACAAAATTTGCTTAATGTTTAAAGGGGGCGAGGCAAGCAATTTTAAGGTGAGATCATAATATAATCAATTATAGATGCTAATGAATTCATCTGGCCGATAAAAAGTCGTTCTTTTTTTTTTTTTTTTAACAACACTGGAGGATTCTCAACAAGTTTTTTAGCGCAGATTTTTGAGAGGCGTCGTTCCAGGTGTTTTTTTTTTTCCCTTTATCTTTTTCATGTAGCAGCAGCGAATAAAAGTGCAAGGTCGTTTGCGGATGAGACTCGTATCGACGTTCGTTTCGCGTGGTCGTTGATATTTTTCTTTTTTCTTTTTCTTGAAAATTTCACTTTAAATCAAATTGATTTGTAATATTGGTAAACGACATCGCGTAGAATTTTTATCGAATTCTTTTTCGAAACGATTAAAAGAAGGATACTCGATACGATAATAAAATAAAATCATATATCGCGTCTGTTACATCTTATTTCCGACAATTCGGCAAGTCAATATATTTGGTCGATGGTCGATTTAAATGCATACCCCCGGCATTGAGATAGACTTAAATATAAATATTCATATTGGAGAGATGAACGGGGGTGGGGTGGGTGGTGGGGGGTGAGGAAAAAAAAAGAAAAAAATGATTCCCCTATCCGCGAACGACTTTTGCATCAACGCATAGGAGAGAATATCTGGTATAACGAGGAGTAGTGATCGTTCTATTATTTTTATGTTCCCTGTCACATTTGACGCATGAATGATTTATAGATGAACGAGATGTACGTATCGCTGGTAACTGGAAGAAACGCGGTTGGCAGTGCTGGTGGGAGTGTTGGTGGTAGCAGTGGTAAGGGTGAGAGCGATAGCGACCAGAATAATGCTTCGAGCGTTAGCGAAACTCTCGGTAATCGGGGTGTTTACGATAGCGAGGAAGGTGGTGGTATTGGTGGGGGTGGTGGTGGTGGTGGTGGTAGTATCGAGTATAGAGCTGGAATTGGCGGTAGATGTGGCGATGGTGGAGGTGGAGGAGGAGGTGGAGGAGGTGGTGGAGGTGGTGGAGGTGGTGGAGGTGGCGTTGTTCGATCGTTGGCCACGCGTCGTACAAGCGGTGTGATCAACACAGCTGACGACGAGCATAATAATACCGGCGGCATGGCCGTTCGCAAAGGCGCGGAAACGCGTCCACCGCGAACTACCGCCGTACGCAAGCTCCAGAAATGCTTGAGCACGACTACAACCAGCCACTATGATGCGGATACTTACTGGGCCTCTGCCAGAGCAGGTTCCTCCTCAACGACATCCTCCCCGCACTCCCATCTTCTGCGTAGCAACGACGCTCGTGGCTATTCGTCTTCCGGACACCAGCCTTCTTCCAACTACCAGAACATTCTGATCAGCACCAGGCAATATAGCAGCCTCGGTAGTATCGTCATTTCTAGAACGATTGTTTTTAATGATGTGTCGATTGCATCAATCACTGAGACATCAATCTTCTAATCTACTTGCTCTCTCTATCTCTCTCTCTCTCTCTCTCTCTCTCTCTCTATCTCTCTCTCTCTTTCTCTTCGCTATTGCTAATTCTCTTCTTCCTTAATCAACATACCTTTTTCTATCCTTCGCGCTATCATCTTACCCCATATTTCTATCTCCTTATCTCCATCCCTTAAATCTATACTCTTCTCATATCACGAAACAGCATATCTTCTACGAACTATCAGAGGATCTCTGAGAGTAGTCGAAAAAAAAAAGCCAGTTAGCATTCTAGCGCGGCGTTGCTATGTCCATTCCGTTGTCCTGTTCGGATACATTATGTTTTTTTTTTTTTTTTTTTTTTTTTTTTTTTTTTTTTTTTTAACAGATTTAACGTCGTTGTCGAAAAGACAAACGATAAGAAGAATCTGAGTTCATCGACGAGTCTATCGTTCAACGTTCGATCTAGCAACGCCGTTTCTTCGAACACATATATTTCTTCCTACACTTTCCTGATTGTCTGTGATTGATAGTTTGTCTGGTTTTCATGCCGATGTCAGTGTCAATGTATTTTCTCTCTCTCTCTCTCTTTCTTTCTCTCTCTCTCTCTCTCTTTCTCTAGTGGCTCTAATACTCTCTGCACCCTTTTTTCTTGTTTTGTTACCACCGTCTATTAAATTACACTCGTCTATTCGGCAATGCGAAGTCTTGTTTTTAGATGGGAACGAACGTAAAAAAAAAAAAAAAAATGAAAGAAAAAGAAAAAAAAAAAAAAAAGAAAGAAAAAAATAACAAACAAAGCGGCACATGTTACAAATCGCTTGAGATATACTTTAGCTGTTGCACTTGCACCCTTTCGAAAACGATGATATTTCTTTCCGTTTATTAATTGCCTTCACTCTTTTGACGACTCACCGAACTTCTTGCTTGTTTATATTATTTAATAATAGATGTGGTGTCTGACATTGCATAATCCGTAATGGTGTATCTTGTCTGGTTGTAGAATATAGGAGGCACAAACACTGTTTTGACGTAGCTGTTAACGTTTAAACATTCTCGAGTACATAATTGCACGCGCGGGTTTTTGGACCGCTCGAAGTCCGTGAGGTCTTAAGGGACATGGAAGAAGTTTTGTTTACTGAACGAGCCTTTGTGCGTGCGTGTGTGTGTGTGTGTGTGTGTTAATTGCGCAAAACCGTAGAGTCCTTATAATATTGGACGATATCGCGAACGAACATAATCGAGGATAAAGTGCGAAAGTTTGATCGATTACGGTAATCAGTAATGTATGGGGAGCTATTGATTTGCATCATTCCAAGTTCCTACTTTGATTATTTGATTTTATTTTATTTTACTTTAAATGGGACGATAAAGTGAAGCACGGGTATAAAATAAGTATGGTCAAAGTTTCCAGTGAGCTCGCAACGGACGGACGACTTTAAAAAAGTAATTTTCCGCTTTTTCTTTTCTTTCTTTCTTTCTTTCTTTCTTTTTTCTTTCTCTTTCTTTCCTTCTTTTCGTTCCCCTTTTCGGAACAGCGAGATAAACATCTTTAAGATACCATTCGAGTTGCCTCACTTCCCTTCTATTGGCTTTTAATTAATTCTAAAGCTTCGAGTGTCACTCGAAAATGATAAATAATCTTGGAGGACACTTTTCAGGAGCTTGAAAGGACGATGGAGCATGTATCTCGAATTAGCATCCTTGCATAAGCGAAGTTAAGTTTATCGATTCGGTTAGTATCTGGTCCGTTTAACGGATAAAAGACGCCGTCCGTGTTCGTATATACGTAACGGATTGATGCTTCAATCTGTTCTAAATCTCATATTCGCGGAACGTAATCGGCGCCGTTTCGCGTAATAATCAATCGCGTGTTTCAAGGTGTGGGGGGGAGGGAGGAGGGATCCGTGACAAAAAGGAGAGCCTCCCTCTTACCGTATTGATATCGATCTGTATCACTTTGTGCGCGCGCACTCCTGTTATGTACTCACCACCGAACGGAGAGGTGAGGAGAGTAGAGGAGAGGAAAGGAGATGTATGTATATATGTGTGTATATATATATATATATATATATATATATATATATATATATATATATATATATATATACCATCCCGATAAGATAACATACGTAGTTCGATCGAAACTCGGAACAAGAGTCTTCACCGAGAGTATAGTAGTCCCTTTTGTCTCTCGGGGGAATTCGAGCTAAGCTAAACGAGTGGGCACACGTACGTCTACAGTAAAATTTCCAAGTTGTACGCTCGGCGAACCATAAAGAAGAGTATGCCATCCAATTCCAAAGACCTCTTTATTGATTCGCTTTAAAATGTCCTTTGTCCTTCGTGCTTTTCGAATATTCGCATTTATTATAGAAATTCACTTTTAACCCATTGAATACTCGGGTCCATAATAATAATAATAATAATAATAATAATAATAATAATAATAATTTTAACTTTCAATTGTTAAAATTGTGATACGAAGAATCGATAAAATATTCATTACTATTCTTTTCTTCCTTTTTCTTTTTTTTTTTTTTTTTTTTTGTTTATCAAAGCAAGTATATTAACTTCGATAGATATTTTTTTTTTCGTCTCTCCGTTCGATGTTACATTTTATTTTCAATGCACGTTATCTCGTTTTGATGACTCGGAGGAAGGGACGAGTGGGCTTTCATCGTAATCGTCGCGAATGCAGAGTGGCGAGAGAATACATAAATTTACAGAAGAACGCGTTGAATTTCACGAGGCGTTACGAAATAATGTCGCGCGCTTGCATTTCCGTACGTGACATCTCGCACAGCTTCCCATATTTACGTACATTGTCCACACACATATATATATATATATATGTATATGTATATGTATATGCGTGTATATACGCGAGATGACGTTACGATACGTTAGCGACACATAAGTTCTCTCTCTCTCTCTCTCTGTCTCTCTCTGTCTCTCTCTCTTTCTCTCCCTTTCTTTCTCTTTCTCTCTCGTACTGCTCAGAATAGACGAATACGTATTTTGCAGCATTCTCGGGGAGTCTTAAGTAATTAATCTCGGTCGCGACGGTGGACTCTTCAGGGCGTTTCATTGACAAAGCGTGCTCCGTCGGCCGTCGTTAGAATCGTTAGAAATGAAGTGAGGACGAAGAAAAACCGAGGGACGAGAGAAAAAGTAGAAAAATGAAAGAAGTGAGAGCTAACTATAATGGGATTACCGTTGAATTTATATATATATATATATATATATATATATATATATATATATATATATATATATATATATATATATATATATTTATATAATACATATATACGCATACATCGGTTATATTTTCGCAAAGCTTTCAAGAATTTCAATGAAAATGTAGAAGCGATTATTATCTAATTACATAATATATATATATATATATTTTTTCTTTTCTATTTGAAAATGATGACTGACTTTACCGAGTAAATAAATATGTATGTTTATGGACTAATGGACTGATAGACTTTTAGATTAAAAAAAAAAAAAAAGAAAACTTTACGCGTTACAAATCGCGCGTCTTTGATTTAAGGAACGGGTACAGGATTGAGCAATTTATAATCTGAACTATGCGAGGGCGCGTTGAAAATCGTTAATTAGAATCTCTCTCTCTCTCTCTCTCTCTCTCTCTCTCTCTCTCTCTCTCTCTCTCTCTCTCTCTCTCTCTTTTACCGAACGAGATCCGGCAATTTCTGTCGGCCGTAAGATATCGTTTTAAAGACTCTTACATGGCATCCTAGATGAATATATCACAAAAACTTCTTATCTTGGCTCGATCCCGACACCGTTACCATGATAATATATTAATTCAACGTTTACACGCACAACGTCCTGGATAATATATCATAAGAACAGTATTTTAGTCTTTTCAGCAATACAGATTACCTTCTATGATACGTATACACATGTGTATTACGGGGACAAGATAGAGAGACGCTTGGAAGGAAGGAATCGAATGAGCGGAATGAATTTATTCCGTAGGATTAAAACAACGCACCGCAGGGCGGCTTTGCTAAGTTGATTTTGTCGACGCTCTCCCGCTCCTTACCCCCGCCTATTTTCAGACGCAATACTCTAAGCCCAGAAAGAAAATATTTTACATGTTTTTGCCGTCGCTAAGAAAGTTCGAGCCTACCCGGCGTTAACGAAGTTCAGTCTCGTCGAATAAAGAATCAAAATTACCCTTAAAATCTTGCTCCTGCTCGATATCGATTGGGAAAAAAAAAAAAAAAAAAAAAAAAAAAAAAAATAAAAGCCTTGCACACCCAGTCGAGGATCGTATTTGGTACTCGCGCGCACGTGCTCCTTCAAAGAGATTCTCCATTTATCGTGATAATACGTATTCTAAGCCTGTATTTCGAAGAATCACTTTGAGTTCGATGCCAATCCCTTAACCGTGTAATTATGCTGGCCCGTAATCGATGGTCGATCGTCCTGCGTGTACTCGTAGAGCTTGTGCTTCCGATAAAAAAAAAAAAAAAGAAAAAAAAAAATAAACAAGAAAATACGGTACACATCCTGAACATTCGGATTTCGAGGACTTTTTGGATTCTCAAGGGCCATTTTTTGGGCCATTTTTTTTTTCTTTTAAGTAACAGAATGACGTGTTCCATCCGATAAGACCTCCCGTAGCGAGTTTAACGATCGCATATATATATATATATATATATATATATATATATATAAAATCGTATACATATACATACATATAGTAGATATTAACGAATCGGTCGATGAGTGTGATGCGATGTGATGAAAGATGTTTCGATGCCGATTGCCGAATCAAAAAGTTATGGTAGTATTGTGTTGCTGTTATTGTCGTTGCTAATGCTCTTGCTACTAATGTTCTTGTCGCTGTTCCTTTAATGTTTGAATATTGCGTCGATATCGTTGTTGTTTTAGCTGGCGCTCCCGTTGTTTTGTAACATTGTTGTATCATTGTTATTTATTGTATTGTATTTTTATCTTTTAACAACGTTGTAATCTGTCTCTTTACGAACGTACGATGTTTTGCCAAAAAGACCATTTTACATCGGCGAAGTGAACGATGTTACATTTTCGAGGGTTCCAATCGATGATCGCGAACGTATTTTGTCGTTAAATCATTTCACGTATCGCGATGTAAAATGATTTGGCAAAAATCGATGATTATTATAATCGGATATAATTGAATTATTATCTAATGATATCACGTTGAAGTACGAAGCGTTTGAAAGTATATATGTAGTATGTTGTGCATGACGCTTGTAGACAGATTAAACGAACTACACATTCTGTATGTAATCGTCAGTTTATTTTTGGGATCGCTGGCCGGATAGACAAATTTGACGGTTCCTTCCAACGATCACGGAGCTCAAGCATGTCCTCGCTTGAGAACATCACCACGGAAACCATTAGCTGCCTTACGTTCGCTGACTCCTATACGAAGAAAAGCGGTAAGTCGAGTTACTTGTTAAATACCATTAGTTATACCTTAATGCCTTATCAAAGATTTAATCCTTTAGGAGCTTTATAACCATTATCTCTCTCTCTATGCGTATGTATCTATGTATCTACGTATCCATGTGTCTCTGTGTGTATAAATCGATTTTACTATACACATAGTAACAATTTATTTTAATATATATGTGTATACATACATACATATACATACATACATATATATACATACGTGTGTGTATGTGTGTGTGCGTGTCGAATTTTTTCAAGATACCAGCACCTTACCCACTTTATGGGTTGGTACGTCTTTGGGGTCCATACAAACCGTCGTATTCAACCCACCTGCGCCAGGCGAAAGACACTCATATCCTGTGGTTGTTTCGACATGTAGTAAGATATTAAGATTGTAGATGGTCAAATTTCATACCAATTATAAAATCGTACGACTTCTAATTTCTTCTTTTTTTTTTTCTTTTTTTTTTATGAACAGACGGATCGACATTCAAGTTGAAGGGTTGCATCTTGTCGATGTCATTCTTGGATTGCAATGGCGCACTGATACCGTATTCCTTTGAATCCTGGAAAGATGAGAACGTCGATGGAGGAAAGGAACGTAACAGTAAGAATGCGATTTTCAATCTGTCGTTAAAATATCGTTAATGTTTCATATTATATTATTTATAAAGATCGATAGTTGTTAATTCGTTTTTCCATAACGTTGAACGAACTCATGCGTTTATTATCCCAATTGATCGTTTATTATATTATATAGGTCTATATATATATATATATATATATATATATATATATATATATATATATATATATATATATATATATATGAAAGAAATTCACGTTGAAATATGAAAATATCGCGTAATCATTTCGCGATGTCATTGTCGATACAAATAACTGTGAAAATGCCGACGTAGTTTATTCACGAGGCACGTTACGTTCAACGTGTTAAAACATTCGTTCGGAATGAATCGAATGCTGTTCCTGACGGAAGGAAAATAGAATGGCGGATAACTGTATTTGATGCTTGTTAAAGAGAACCAAGGAAAATGCAATAGCCGATTATCACCGTCCTTGAACGCTCAAGTTACAACCGGGGATAGCTTCGAGGATCGGCAATTTGTTGTCCTGACGTCTGAGAAGCAAGCGAGGGTCGTGGCTTTACCCTCTCAAGATTGCGTCTACAGACAACAATTGGCGGAGACTCATATTGTAATCAAGGCAGAGGTTACGACTTTGAAAGGTAACAAGAACTTCTCGCTTGGGTTTGCTCAGTCGTTGGAATTGAATTCTATTCAATGAGAAACATCATGGTGTCGTATTTTAGTTTCAACCACCATTGTCGGATGAATTTAACACATGACAGCCGGTCTTTTAGATTAGCTTTATTTATTGCGACACACGACAACTTTCTATTTGCAAGCGTACCTTTTTTTTTTCTCTGTAGGAACGTTCCTTTTCTCTCTCTCTCTCTCTCTCTTTATATATATATATATTTTTTTTATATTGTTTTGCATCACTTTGACGAATAATTTATTTACAATTTATTCGTAATACTGATTGAAATACAATAGATTGAATTTTTTTTTTTTCAGATAATGTCTGCCTAGTATGTTACGTATCAAATGGACACGTATCTACTTATAGTCTACCTAGTCTCAGGCCGCTAATAGACGTCGATTTTCTACCACTTACAGATTTGAGGTAAGCAAAATATCTGGTTATATTTATATTTTTTTTCGGACTGCCTATTAATCGTGTCATTTCTATTGTAGCTCAATGCTACAAGAATTTATCGATTTTCTTCAATCTAACTTATACGCGCTTCTACGTTTAAAAAACTTATTTTAATAATAATCATTTGTTATTATATAGCTATACAAATTTATATTTGGGCTACCAATGCTATTATTGATCGAATGTTTTACTTTCAAATGGACGTTACGATTAAAGTCAATACGTATTAAGCGGTAATTCGTCGGTTAAGCAAATGCTCATTAATATATTTGATAGCGTAGAAACAATATTTATTTATACAGACAAGTATTAACATATTATATAATACAATATATAATTATATCATATAAAAAGCTTCATAGTTGCGATTTCATTGCGAGGATCTATAATCGTAAGATCCGCACGGTATAATATTTTATACGCTTCTTTAATACTATTATAGCAATTTATTCTAATGCTCTTTGATGCGGTAATGCTATATTTAAATATTCTTCTATCAAGTATCTCGTGATTTTAAAAATAATTCAAATTTTTCAACTTCAAGCTGCACCAAAATTGCTTTTGAGTTTTATATAAATATTAAATATTTGTATAATATACATTGAATTTTATTGGTGCATGGAGTCGAATACATAATTCAAATATGGCTTGGCTCTTATCGAATAGCGCGGACTAAACGCATTATTGCTATTTGAATTTATAAAATATATACATAAATATAAAGCTTCATGCTAAATATAAATCGCAATGGCAAATCCTTTTGATATATATATATATACATATATAAATATATGGTTTATTACGAACGAATATGAATCTTCAATAATGCTCTCTGTGATCAAATATATTTCGATATTTATCGGCAATGTTATTTGTAGAATGTACAAATCAACTCAATGATTACGAATTTTATAGAGGAGTAGAAGAAAAACTAATATATGGCATGCGACTTTTCTCGTCTACGATACTAATCAAAGCACTCGTTTATCCTCGACACATTCACGGCATGCCCTGTGTAGAATTGTTTTATACGAGCACTCTTATCTCGCACCGTTTACATATCTACGTACAATCGCATCTTATATAGAATTCAAAGATTCTTTCATTTTTTTTAGGTCGATAACTCATCTATATATGTATGTAAATAATATATACATATTGTGTAGCAACGTTAATTATATTTCATTTATATTATTATTATTATTATTATATCGTTGGAGGATGTAGAAATCGCGCAGCGAGGAACACGCGAGAAAGGTCTTTCGCGTAATCATTTTCGCGCTCGAAGATTCTAGGCGGGCAGCTTTATAAATATACTGTCAGATGATATAATTAATAACTATTTTAAAAGCTCGTTACGGCGGCTGCTTACCTTCCTCCTGTCTCTGTAATCTCTAACAGTTTTCAGACTACAAAACACGGCATTGTAGACCCCATGTTGTCCATATGGGGTCATCAACTGTTTGTTAATGGCGATACCGATCAGTAAGTCATTTATAAAATAACAAATCTCCCCAATAATCTATGTTACATGATACATAGTGATATATGTCCTAACCGTATCCGCGTCATTTATTATTTCCCCCCTACCCCCGCTCCACCCCCTCCACCCTCGATTAATTTTGTTTCTAAATGTTATGTATCATTCAGCGCACACACATATCGGCAACATACATAAATATTTATTTACGTTCTTCCTTCTAACGTCTTTTTCGAGCTAATAATCTATTCACCCAGCGAATGCTTGATGCTCTATGTACGCAAACGCACATTAAACGTATTTTATTATTCAGCCCTTTTATCATTTATTTTGTTTTTTGTTTTATGTAAGAAAAAGAAAGTGGTACAAATAAGTCCCGCACGTCACGGTAAAACCCGTACGAATGTCTTCTTTTCCAGGATTGCGAAGACCCTTTGCTTCAGTAATCGTGGCCACGGTCTGTATCTGTCCTCGCCTACGGAGATACAGAAGTTTTCAATATCAAGCGAATTCTGGTAGGACAACGAATAATATAAAATTATTTTACTCGTTATAAATATATATAGAAGTTAACGCTCGAGATTCGTTTAATAAAAACAGTCGTGTCCAAATGTCACGTTGGATTATTCGAAAGTTACGAAGGTTATTAATTTTTAGCGGAGAATTGACCGAAATGATGGGGGATTTGTTTATCGGTCACGATATGCCGGAACCACCTAAGGAAAGTTTCTTTAGGGGCCTGTTCGGTGGTGGTTCGAGAAGTCTCGATAGAGAAGAGTTGTGTAAGTTATTACGCATTATCTCCTTTCGAAATATTTCATTTATCTTTCTTCCCATTTTTATGCTTAACGTGATAAGACATGTTATATGAAGATGCGTTTTTGCCTCTGTTTTTGCTGAGAAATATGTTACAACACGCAGCACGCTTCGTAGACATAATATATATATATATATATATATATATATATATATATATATATATATATATATATATATATATATTTAAAAGCTTTCAATCCTAAAATACCATAGAGCTGTTTTACCTATAAGATATAACTGGTGTAATCTCTTAGTGTATTCGTTTATAAGTACGCATTGAAATGTAGGTAAAATCATTTTCTATGCTCGTAATAAGTTAAAATTGAGTTATTCGGTTTGACCAAAGGCGTGAATTCGTACGTTTCAGTCGGCGAATCGAGCGGCCGTGCATCACGTACAGTTGCTAAACACATCCCTGGACCAAACGCGGGCACGGAAAATATGAGAGAACGCGTTACAGGGATCACCGGGGAAATTGCCCAGGCTCATCACATGGTTGTAGAACGTGGAGAGAAATTGTCACACCTTGAGGAACGAACGGCTCGTATGATGTCAGAGGCCGAAAACTTTTCAACCTCGGCCCACGGTCTGATGCTTAAGTACAAGGATAAGAAATGGTACCAGCTATGAGAGTATCGCTTCATTCGAATCCGTATAAGATTCATATGGACGAGAACGGGAATTAAATGCAAGATTTTAGCGTTTGCGATTCATTCATGAATTCTTCTCTATTCTCTTTGATAAGAAAGCAAAATTAAACGTATTACAAGCTCCAAGTGTATGCTCTAAAGGGAGGCATGTATTTAGGGACGAAGAGTGAGAGTGAGAGTGGAAGTATGAGAGAGATAGAAATAGAGGGTGAGAGAGAGAGAGAGAGAGAGAGAGATTAATAGGTAAAAAGGAATATGAAAGAGAACAAGAAAAATTGAATGTGTAACGAATAAAGTATATAGGGTCGAGGTAGTAAGGAAAAAGAGAAAATCCCCTTCCCCCTCCACGCGCACATATACACAAACATACACGCATACACACATACATACATGCATACACACAAACTCCACACACACATACATTCGTGATCATCTGTGCTGGTCACAGGTTATAGGTACGCACATTAGCGAGGCGAGATTGAGTGGTTGGTAGGTAATAAAGCGATTACACAACAAGGTCACTTCAACAACAACAACACAACAACAACAACAACAACAACAATAGCAACAACAGTAACATTGATCATAATCTTTATTAATGAAAACATTAAGAAGACATGAAAGAGGCGGTTCGATATGAGCTTATATATAGTACGACCGCTTAAAAATTATTAAGGAGTGAGATGGTGACGATCGTTGTATACAGGAGTCAATACGAGCAATTAAGAAATAATTCGCCTTTTAATCGATGGTACTCGTTGATTCATTCGGATGTCCTGCGCCATCTATCGCGTATTTACATTACGGTCCTCTTTTTGTTGTTGTCGATTTAACGAAAATACATAGGATGCAAGGGGAAAAACACGACGACGGAATACGAGCTAAACGACAAAACATCGTTCTACTTTTCTCGCGTCTCGTTTTTTTTTTTTTTTTGCACGAAGAAGATAAAAGGTATTTCATTCTCGGAGCTCTGGGAATTACAAAGGACGAACGGAAATATTGAGGCGCAGCGACTTTATCCTCCGAATGTATTGACAATAAAAAAAATAAAAAAAATAAAAAAAAAAAAAAAAAGAAAAAAAAAACCATAAAAATGTAGTTAATTAGTGATCGAACATGCAGAGGATTGGATAAAATATCGGAACGATGAAGTAGTATATATTTTATCCACGGAGGCGAGTTTTGCAGTAAGGAAAAAAAAAAGTATATATTGCGAGACACGTCACGCCGATAAGAATGTATAATTGTTATCGAATTGTAGTTACCGCTAGACACGCTAATGTATATGTATATAATGGAATGAGAGAAGAAAAAAAAAAGAAAGAATACACGCGCACACACAACACACACACACACAAACACACATACATACATACATATATACACCCATACACAAGTAGGAAAGATTATGCGTTATAAAAAGCTGTTTATATATATAATAATGTGTTATAAGTTACGCTACTTCAGCGTCGTTGGTGAATTCAACTGAATTTGTAATGCATAAATGGCACGGAAGGGCAAACTATTCTAATTTTAACTGTACGTATAGACTAGATAACATAAAAGACAATATATGATTATACACACGTGCGTTCCGGGTGCGTATGCGCACGCGCATGCGCTTGTGCGGGTGCAAAAAATTCAATTGAATTTATCGAGGCTCTGAATCGACGTACTGCTTCCATAGCAATAATTGTATAGTCGATGTTAATGGTACTAATCACTTGCATTAATACTTATAAATGCATCCTACAGACGATTAACTAGAATGCATCTTCGAGTTGTTTAAACTTCGTGGTATGATCTTTCTTGGACAATATATTCAAATCGCATTGAATTAAATCCCGTTATTGTATCGTGGGATGTCTTCACTATCAATTATTAGTACAAAACTCGCGTACTCGGCGAGTCGTTGGAGACTTAATAGGCGACAACATTTACGAGAGAAATGTAATAATGGAAACGTGTTATTCGACGTACGTGTCTACGGATCGGATAAAAATTTCGGTTGTTCGGTAGGTACACTACATTTGCGCTATCCTACATACATCTAGAAATCATTGCTCTTTGGAAATCGGAGATTCTGCATGCGAGCGGTTTAATGATAGTATACTAATACAAGAAACAAAAAAAAAAAAAAGAAAAAATATAAGAAAAAAAAAAGAAAAGAAAAATCCAAAAAATATAACAAATTCATAAGTGGAAGGCTGTTTTAACGGCCACGCGAAGGGAATGAACGTTTCGGTTCGAAAAAAAAAACGAAAGAAAAAGAGAAAGAGAGAGAGAGAGAGAGAGAGAGAGAGAGAGAGAGAGAAAGTGTTTCTTTCGGACTACTGTGAAAGTGGAAGATCGTTTTCTGCTGTAATAGTGGAACGGTAGTTAAATGTGCCATAGTTATGAAGGAATGGGAAATATATATTACCGTTTAAGTGTTTGATAATATAATATACTCCGCACAACTTCCGTTGTACACGGTAAAAATATCATACCTTACAGATTTCGACTATTTATCTGTCGCATCGGAACCCCCCCAAAGATCTGTTTGAGAATAATTTCTCGATAATATAAAAACGTAGTTTCAGTTATAATTAAACGTAGCTAAAATATTTTCGTTTTGGTTTACTCGAATAATTTTCATACACGGTGCTTGTAATCTTCGATTGGTAATTATTCAGATGAAAAAAGAGCAGGCAATTATCTGTTGTATATCCTCATATCACGATACAAACTATTGTCACGTAACTTGATTGAATAAACATTAATTTTGCCTATTCCTTCTGCGTGCCGTTACATGCATACATTAAGTTATTATACTCGAATTGAAATTATATTATAAAACAGCATTAGTATTATACGTAATGTTATGTAAAATGATCTTTTCCATTTACCTAATTTACCTAATTATACGTAAAGACCAAAATTTTCGAGGTAGTTCGAAAAAGGACCACCGTGACGCTTGCGTCGTTTAAGTTCGAACGCGCGCGCGCGCCAAATATGGCTGCCCGAACTAAGAAAATTGTGAGTGCTGCTAAGAAAAACTTTGCTTATCTTTTTATAATAATCTATACGAGTGATCTTTTTAGCTCTACGCGATATTCGCTTCTACGTTTTATCGATATATTTTTAATTTTAGAATAACGCAAAATAATTACAAACGATATCTGTTGTAATTACAATAATGCAATCGATTAAGAACGATATATATATATACATATATACCTATATATATATCGTAAATTCAGATTTGATGCTCGCTTTTAATAGTTAATACGTTGGTTCTTTCTATTATCGATGTATTTGTCACGTTCTGTCGAATTCAGTGATAATTATTCTGTATTTCATTTCCATTAAAGGAAGATAAGGAAACTCGAAATAAACAGGAGAGCGACGATGGCGACTATGTAAGCAGGTAATTTTGTTATATTTCAGTTAATAACGCATATTGTTTTACTTTGTATCCGAAGAACAAAGTTCAGTGTTTAATATAATAAATCGATATAGGAAACATGCAATTTATCGACAGGTATTTATAAAATGTTAAGAAATTTACTTAATCAATTATACGTCGTGATTTATGGAGCGAGTGATTTCATTGAGTTGGACAAAATTAAGTTAAAAAATGTGCAAGAGTGATCATTATGAAATATATTTTCTCACTTGTCAAGATAGTGGATCTAAAGAATCTATAATTATAATCAAATTAGAGTCGGTAAATTGACAAAGTGAGTAAGAGAAGCTTCATAGGTTTATAAGAACGTATGTATTCGTAAAAATTTCGAAGGGTAGCGGATAAACAAAACAAAAAAAAAAAAAATACAGAAACAGTGGCCACGATCGAAAGTATAAACGAATATGAATTGGATATAATCGAAAGTAAACGATGAAGTAGATAATATCATTAATTTCTATTACCTTCTTTAATTATTCATACCTATGTAACATCTATTTATGTACATATTGATTTCATGCCGAATGTTTCACTTTAAATCGAGATACTTATAAACAATTGATTATCCGGTGTCTCATTATATCGTTTTCTCAGGAGAAAATTCGAAGTAGACGAGAGTTGCTTGATCTGATAAGAAAAAAAAAAAAAAAAAAAAAAAATACGAAAAGAAGAAAAAATCAAACGACCAATTAAAGAAAGAAAAACGTTCTTGTTCTTGCTCCTATCAATTTTACGTAGTTTTTCGTAGGATAGCTGGCTGCTATCGACAAGTCGGTACGTAATTAACTTAACTTCTTCGACACTTCTCAAGTAAGAATAGGCGTTTACGCGGAATAATGTACCCTCGTTTTCTCTTTTTACCAAGCCATTTTCCGCGTCCCTTTTTCCTTTTCCTCCTTTTCCCCCTTCCACCCTTCTTTCTCTCTCTCTCTCTCTCTCTCTTTCTCCGTAGCACGCGCGCTACGAGACGTACACTTCTCATTTCCAATTTAAAAATAATGAGAATTTACTGCGAGCAGGTACTGCTGTCGCTAGCAGACACCCATCGACTTCGAAACCTCTCTCGGTATTCGCGAAGTGGAATGAATTGAAAAAAATTCAATTTAGAGGCAGCACAATAGCAAGCTCTCTCTCTCTCTCTCTCTCTCTCTCTCTCTATTTTTTCCTCCTCCTTCTTCTCTTCCTCCTTATCCTTCTTCTTCTTCATCATCATCATCATCATCATCATCTCTATCGTCTTCTCTTCGAGAAAGCGAACGAATCAATGATATTTCATTTAGACGGCATTTCGATGGATAAATCAACATTTCATCGCAATATACAAACGTCGTATATATACTCGATCGTCTCAATTATCTCTCTCTCTCTCTCTCGTTTGCATACAATCCATATGTCTATCGAGATTTCGTCACAAAGATCGACTCGAATGTCTTTGAAGCTTGAAACGATTTAATGGGGCGGAGAAGGAGGAATGGATCCGGGTGGTTTAAGGAACGAAAGGAATATATAGAAAGCACGCGAACGTTTTTGAATCGTCTAAGAGACGACGACGACGACGATGAAAACGACGACGCATTTTAACGTCGTCGCCACAAGTGTATATAAGTTTCTAATAAAGAGCGGTAACACGGCGAATGGTTGCGTTCGTATGCGCGATAACGTACGTATAATGACATAGGGGAACGATACAACACGGCGCGATAATAGGAAGGATGTGTATAATTTAAAGATTTCTTATGAGTCCTCAAATAGTTACAACGGTACGAGCGTGTCGTATCTTTTCAATCGAAATTATAGGATCGCTTGGTTTTCTCTCTTCCTCTCTCTCTCTCTCTCTCTCTCTCTCTCTCTCTGTCTGCTAAAGATAATATATTTTTACGACGAACATAAAAGGAGCGTTGGTACGTTGCAAAATTTTACTTTGTACGATCAACGAGGAGACCCCCCAAATTTGTCTCTTTTTTTCTTTCCTTTTTTTTTTTTTCACTTTTTATTGCGATCGATAAACTCCGCGTCGTCTCCTACATCGATAGTATTCAATATTTCTATACGTTCCCTTCTTTACCAACCGTAAGATAACGTTTCACGTTTGAGAAACGTAACGAAACACTTTTAGTCTCGAACGACGATACCACTCGGTCATGAGATTTGGCAATGTACCTTTACCCTCTATCGAACGATGTTAATAAATAGACGGGAGGAAAAGAAAAGAGAGAGAGAGAGAGAGAGAGAGAGAGAGAGAGAGAGAGAGAGAGACTCGTCAAGTGTTAGAAAACGTCGAGAGGGAATAGAAGAGAAAGGTAGTAGTCCGTCTTCTTGGCTCCGGCGCAATAAAATGTAAATGCGTTGGCAATTCGCGCCCCGATATTGTGAGTTACATCTCCTCGAGGCGTTTTTCGGTCCTCACACACACTCTCTCTCTCTCTCTCTCTCTCTCTCTCTCTCTCTCTCTCTTTCTCATTCCACCACTTTCCTCATTCCATCTCCTCGAATCCATATAACCTGAAGGTAAAAGCGACGACGAGTGTCCGAAGGATACGTAACATCTCGACTGTGGGCTATGCGTACAACAGCGCACTCTGCGCCTAGTCATTTCCATGAGTAACGGTGGAACGTAGAAGCTAGGAATGGCAAGCCGAGTAATTTATAGTCGATAATTCTTGCCAAAGCAATTTTCGCATCGAGTGAGAACCTACGGTTGCCTCTTCTATGGGCCATGTCAAGAGCTTGCAGGAAATGAGACGGAATGTTAAATAGCCTTTCCTTTTTCATTTCTTCTTCTTCTTCTTCTTCTTCTTCTTCTTCTTACACTTTCGTTGGTACGTCATTTCGAAATAGTTGGATCTGTGAAATTGACTTTTTACTTTCTTTTTCATTTTCTTCTCTTCCTTCTTTTTCCTTTCTTTTCTTTTCTTTTTTTTTTTTTTTTTCTTTTTTTTTCTTACTACGGACGTATATTTTTTCGTACGATCTCGTTTCAACCCGATTTAAAGATCTCTCTTTATTCGAGCGTTTCGCGTGGAAATAAAAAAAAAAAAAAGAAAAGAAAAAAGTGGAATGTATAGAGCAGCATGAAATAAATCATGACACGATAAGGCTATCGGGTAGAATGTACGAAAGCAGGCCTTTAATGCATAGGGTGGTACGTTCTAACGTGGAAACCTGCTACGAGGAGTATCGATCGGATCGTAAAACACTAATGTCCGTCCGTCGTTTTGCTGATGTGAAGGTAAAAAGAGAGCAATGTTATTTGAATCAATGCGAAAAATGTTCTACCTTCGCGGTTGCACGAGAAATTAATTCTGACAGATAGAAATAGAGATGGGTAGATGTAGATGGATAGGGAAAGAGAGAGAGAGAGAGAGAGAGAGAGAAAGCGTGATGTAAAACGAAGTCTAATCGCATTAAATTCCATGATAATATTTTCGAGGAATAATAACAATCTCATTTTCTAAATTTGACAGTAGGTGTTATTTATCTACCCTCCCCTACTCCACTCCTACCCAAAACATGAATACTTTTAGAAAACTGTTGGAATTCGATGCAACCATCCGAGAGCTTATGCGTGTCTCTCTCTCTCTCTCTCTCTCTCTCTCTCTTTTTTTTTGTTTGTTCGTTCGTTCGTTTCAGAATCCATTATCCTCGTTGACATTCGAAAACGTACTTACACGTATTAGGTATACGTAGAAACGGCCGTTATCATCTGGTAAAAATTTGTGAAAAGATGGGAGAAGAGTCGGAGGGACGTTTCAATGGATGGATGACGTGTCTCTCCGCGTACTTTTATCCGAACGCGAAATGCGTTTCGTTTACGCGGAAGTTTTAGTTACGAGTAGGAGGGTTCTGTGATGAGGAAAGAAGGGAGAAAGAGAGAGAGAGAGAGAGAGAGAGGGAGGGGGAATGTGAAGGAGGATTATCCGAGTAACATAAACCGATACCGACGACGTAAAGGTACACGGCCGATATTAGATACCAAGATGGTACATACTCAGCCTTTCTAACCTTCATGGTTGCCATCCACTGTCGTCCCACCGAGAGCTATCGAACCGATAGGATACCTTCGACGCCTTCCCAAGACGCCTTTACTTCTCCTCCACCTCCTTCACCTCCTCCTCCACCTCCTCATCCTCCACCTCCTCCTCATTCTTCTCCTTCTCGGGCTCTCCTCCTATCGCACGATTACCATATATACGCCACTTTATTTAGAGTACCTTTTATCGCGGTTTGGCTTACGTCCTCGACTCTCGCATTTTCGCATTTTCGCATTTTCGCATTTTCGCCTCTTTTCTTTTCTTTTCTTCCTTTTTTTTCTCTTTTCTCTCTCTCTCTCTCTCTCTCTCTCTCTCTCTCTCTCTCTCTCTCTCTCTCTCTATCACTATCACGATCCATACCGTGGCGGTTTCTATGACGCCGCCTTTGCCAACGGGACGACAATGCTCGTTCGGATCAAATTTTTACTATCTCTCTCCTCCTGGTAAACTCGAGACGCACTTCCCTCGCGTACATTTACGTCAATAGTAACGTAGGCTCATCCTTATGCGGTTAGTTTTGAAATTCATTAGTTTGATATCTTCTAACGCGCGTGAATGGTTAACCTTTTCTTTCTTTTTTTCTTTTTTTCTTTTCCTCCCCTGCGGAGCATCGACTTTTTGTCTTTGTTGTATCGGGTCGATAAGAAAAATCGTACGGAATAAACGATATTTGTTTTTAATATATTATTTTGGTCGCGTCATCGACGACGATCCTTGACTTTCTAATCGTTAGGAACGAGAAAGTGACGTTGGGAAAGCGTCGATTTTCCCAAATGATTTTTATTACGAAGGATTTATCGAAAATATTCATTATACAATGTCTATATTTTGTAAGGATGATGACGTCAAATTCTGACGGCCAATTGGAATTCGATAAAACTCTTAGCCGAGAGTTCGCGTACTTCCGTCAAATTTAACGATCCGATCGGACGGCCAGTCGCAAATCATTTTGAGATCGTTAGGTCCTTGGAATCTGTGAAAACCAATATTTTGTTAGAAGAGGATTTTCAGCTTGAACGAACGCTCATAGCTCGTGCGGGTACACGCTCGCCCGCGCGCCCAGGTGCTGTTCGTATGGGTTAAGGCCGGGTGAACGCGATGAATAGATCTTAAGTTTCTAATCTGATTTAGCGTTTGCCAAAAGCGTCGTGCTGCTTCGAGCGTATTCGGACGTATTACTAAAACGTGTCCGCGTGTAAATCTATACGATGGAATTTACGTCAGCCTGTCCGAGATTTAAACGATAAGTTTAGTCAAAGGGACACATACCCGAGTAGGATCCTCATATTATTAGAAAAATATAAAGAGCGTAGAAAAATGTACGATGGCTACCTCATAAAAAAAAAAGAAAAAAAAAAAAAAGAAATAATTAATTCCTTTTACCTGCTCGTTAATTAACCGTTCGTACTCGAGTAAACAATTTTTTACGTAATATCTGTAAATTCATATAAAACCATAGAGAAAATCACGGAGATATTTTGGCTTTGTACGAAAATCGTTGGATCTCCTTACGATCGTCATCGTTCGCGATCTTCGAAACGTCGATGACGTCAGAAGTGAAGAATCTTAACGTTGTCATTACGTTAAGAATCGCAACTAGAATTTTGCAACAAGTTAACGAAGAACGAGTGCGATGCTCGAGTAATTTTATTATAAACTCCCGAGAACTTTCTATACGTAAAGAACGGACGGAGTTCTCTTTGTTGTAAGAAAAATCAAAGGAGACGAGTGGCATCGGTATTTCGTTATAAAGGAACAACAGGCTAGAACGAAGCTAGAAAAAGTTACGAGTCACCGTGACGGACCCCTGTCCTTATTATGGCGAAAGCCTTTTGAAACAAAGCACGAGTCAAGAGGAATTAAACCTATCATCTTCCTGTTCGCCTTAACGATAGCCCGTCGATGATACGATTATGGTGAGATGCGAGGATCCAGGGATGCCGACGAGAGTAATGATTGAAAATAACAGGAATCATGTATAAACGTTCCATCGTGGCTTCGTAGCCAGTGTTATGAGCGTATTGCGAAAGGGATCGTCGGAAACGATCGGGAATCTCAGGAAAAAGGCATCCTACGATCATCACGAAGACGAACATTACGTTAATGACCTTCTTTACGTTAAGATTATAGAATTATAACGCCGTTAAGATAAATCATTCGTCCTGTCTTCGTTTCTAACTTCGATACACGTATCTCGATATAAATCGCGTACGTCCGGTAGCGTAGAGCCCAGAGGAACTTTTTCGTTAATTGAATTTAAACAAATTTGAAATTTAACAATAACGCGATAGTGCGATATATTCTAATAACCCATTCAGATTTATGTCGTTTCTAATAAATTCGATTTCGTTTCGGTATGCGTATAATGCGATTAATATTTATTCCGTATATCCTATTTTAAAGGGTATTTATTGTTCTCGCGTAATAACGGAAATAGGTTTCTGACGATTAGGTATTTAGTCCAAATATACGCGTGTGTGCGTGTGTATACATATATGTATACAGAATATCCCAATGAAAAGTGTCCACCAGAATGATTTTTCGAAAAACGACGAGACAGATAAATTTTGTTTTCGAAGAGTATAAAAAATTCAAATAGGACATATGTTTACACGAACTTATTTTTCTTCTATCGTTTCGAAGTGCATAAGCCATAAAATATTCCCTACTAATTCTAGGACACATCCCGTACATTCAGTGGTTCATAAAAATATTCAAACCCTTTTTGAAATTTAATAAACTTGTTGGGCAACGTGTATTGAATTTTTCAATAGTGACATAGAACGTGGTAGAGAGTATTTAAAACAAATGGTTTTTCATTGAAGGATAATAATAAAAAATAAAACTGATCTTTTTACAATTCTTTATTAAGAGCTTGTAACAGGTATAACCGATTCTAGGATTAGTTCGTTTTAATCTTTACGAGGATTCATAAGGGACGATCGAATCTATAAAACGTGCGTATATCTGTTTAAAAAGAATACAAAAAATTATTAATGAAAAAAAAAAAAAAAGAACAACTTAAAAGAGAAAAAGAACCGTTTCGTAGTTCTCATCGTAGAACGTTGAATAATAAATAAATTTTTTCAATCTTTCACACACCCACACACACATATATAAATATATGTTACTCCATATATCGCGTCAATTTTGTTTCATAGCTTAGGAAAAATATCGTGCAACTTCGTCTGGTTTAAAGAAAGAAATGAGAAAATTCAAAAGGTTCTTGAATATTTTCCAGTGATTCATTGTATTATAGGAACGAGCACGATCTCGTTTTTGAACCAAGGGTCTCTCTCTCTCTCTCTCTCTCTCTCGGCCGTATCTCAATATTGTCCCCGTCGTAAAAGCTAAACAAAGGTCATGCTGGTAGGCTAAATGGCGCGTTCAAAATCGGACGAAGATAAATACCGCGGTTCGTTTGGCAGGTATCGTTTGTCGTCGGTTTTTCGATCGGTCGGCCGTGCGCCCGCGCGCACGAACACTCGCTTACGGTCGTTAGGCGCATATAAAGCCAAGCGTTTGCCTGATGAATGAACTCCGATCTTGACGGGGAGCCCTCTTCTTCTATGCGATCGTGTAAAAGCAACCGAGAGAGAGAGAGGCACCCAAAGGCTTTCCGCGGTCGTTATGGGTATTTGTACAACACAATTTATCTCGTTCCGAGGCCACGACGCGCCGTACAAAAGCCGTGCGACCGTGCCGTGAACTCGACTCGAAGGCATGGATCCGCCGTAATAATCGATTACCGCCAGTGAAAGGAAGAGAAATCATCGGTTTCGAATCCGAAGGGAAGGAGAGAGAGAGAGAGAGAGAGAGAGAGAGAGAGAGAGAGAGAGACGAATTTGCACGCAGGCTCGCTTTTTTCTTTTTTTTTATTTTTTTATTTTTTTTTTTTCTTTACTTCGAACGAATCTTCGACGGATTTAAACGAAGCATTTTCAAGATAATCGGAATAATTCGAGGATTTTAATTGAAACCATAAATACGCCCACCTAACAATTCAACTGTGATATCATCGAAACATTATTTTCTATCTTCTACGACGTACTATATAATTTCGCGTTTTATATTCACGAACTATTTCCACGTTTTTCATTTCATTTTCATAGGCACGAGAGTTAATCGGACAAAGAATGTTCTCCCAAGCAAAAAGCGAAAAAAAAAGAAGAAGAAGAAGAAGAAGAAGAAGAAATAAACGTTGTTTAAAAAAACGTTCGTCGTAAGATGTATCTATCGACGTTTTCAAGATCTTATTTATTAGCTGCTACAGGAGCAAGTTATGGTAAAAAAAGAAGAGAAAAAAATGTTACGTAGCAACGATTCGTTTATGAACGTGTTAGCATCCGTTAAGCTCAAGTACATATACAGGGTGAGATAATAATTCGAATAATTTCGTACGTACGACTTTGTTAAAGCATGTTTATTCGTATCTTTAACGTGAACGGAGATATTCAAGGTGATCAAAATTATTGGTCTCACACTGTACATCGTTGATTCTAGCATATCCTGTATTGCTGCTCGAGAATATAAGGAGCGTGATGTAAGGAGTGGAGAATCTCGGTCTCTTGGTGGGTCTGAATACGGAACGGTGTTGAGCACAATGTTGAACACGAATGTTCACGTGCGCGTTTGAGGTCGCCAGCACGTTCACACGTACGATCACATTTGGTGATAGCAAGTGACCACATTTATGCAAACGTTGTCCGCGGAAACGACACATTGTGGTTTTTCCTAGCTCATTATTCTTCCTGGTTCATTAATCTGATCGCTCGTTAACTCGCTCAAAATATCGCTTATTCTCCTACTTCATTGTCTACGACCAATTATCTTACATTGTTTCGAATTAATCTATTTACTCCTTGGATTTGCTATTGACGTAATCGTCTCTCAATTCATTTCAATCCTCATCGTGCATATAAATATTTCGATGAAAGGAAGCAAAGAGAAGAGAAAAAAAAAAAAAAGAATTTCGAACGCGAAATAATATTTGAAAAGGATCGTCTCGTCAAAGTCGTCTGGCCTTTTATAATTGGTTATTAAGCCAAGCTCTTATAAAAAAGATATTTTATGACGTGGAAAATGTGATCTTTCATTGACCGAAATTGTGTCTCTTAATGTATCCTCATAAAACGTGTCTCGCAACGGAACGAGCGTTAAAACGAAAGAATAATTGTCTCAGGCAAACAAGCCCGAGAAGTTACTATTCCGAGTGATCAAGATAAATGATTACTCACTCTTTCTCCGGGTAAACGTTCACGATAACGAACGCGCCTTACGAGAATTTGTTTTAAGAACTTACTACGTATCTCGTCTCGTTCGAACGTTTTTCGTTTTAATATTACGCGCGTTTATTCGTCGGACCGGGGGAGGAGGGGGGGGAGGGGTAGCCGGTTTGAAATTCGCGCGTTCTCGAATGAACATCGGCCTGTCGAAGTACGCGAACAACGGGGAACGTGAGAGGCGATAAACGGAAGACGAGAACGAGTCGTAATTTAACGGCCGACGGAAAGAAGAACGATAAAAGCCGGAAACAGATGCAGAAGAGGGCACGTCGGCATTGGACGCCGTTTGGGTTACGAGGGGTGATCTCGCTTGCCCTTCGAGTGATTTATGAACAGACGCAGCGACTCCATCTACTTGACCCGTTCACCTCGTTACAAAGGATAATGTATTCGTGAGAGGCCAACCTCGGCCGGCAGCAGCGGTTCTTCCGCATGGTGTCCTCCTCTCTAAGAAAGTATACCGAAACTAAAACGAACCGAATCGAAATCGGAATATAACAGGGATAAATAATATAATGCCATTCGAAGATTCGTATCACGAGCAACGATAAATTTTCTTTTTTCTTCTTCTTCTTTTTTTTTTTTTTTTTTTTTTCTCGATATACCCACATCGTAAAACGCCTGCCCTCGTGTCTTCTTTTCACTTTACCACATTCGTACGAGCGTGTCTTAAGAGATTATGATATATTTTTCCTTGTATTACGTTCGCCAATAAGCTAATGACAATTCAATGAATCAAAGAGCATTAATTAGATTCGCGTTGTTTATAATACGTATACGAATCGTTACGTAAAGCGTTTAATTGGTTTAACTTGTTTTTTTTTTTTTTTTTTTTTTTTTTTTTTATATTTGTGCACACGTGTATGCATATACGCGCGCGCGCGTATATAAGGCTTAATGTATACTATCTTATATAATCTCTTATTATCCTTGGTAAATAGGTCCGCGTTTTACTACCTATTGCTAAGACGCGAGAGACTACAAAGATTGTATTTCAATTTTGTAATAAAAGTTTTAAAGATAACGGCAGTGTCAAAACGAACGGTCGTTACAAAGGCGCCCATTGTATGCCACGTCAGCTGCATCAATCCTAATCTTTGACATATCTTCGATTTTACTTTTACGAGCGATTGTAAACCGTTGTAACGTTCAAAGTCCTTCGATATTTTCTTTTTTTTTTTTTTACTTTTTTTCCAGAATTTATCGTAGTCATCTCGAAAGAACGAGTTCATAAAGAATCGTATTACGATATTTCAAATTGCCATCAATTCGAAAAGCGATTAAAAATCTTAAGAATAATTGTAGGGGATATTTTAGGAAGGATAGAAAAAGAAATTACAAACTTATGTTCTCTCAATAGTTCCTCGTATTTCGATTTTAAAAAGTACCAATAAGAGATCAAATAACATAGAACAACGATAACTTGAAAAATACAAAAATCCCACCACATCCATCGAAGATACTAGAGTCTAGGTTATAGAATCTCGACATTCATAATGTCTGCGATCGTTTTATAATTTTATCATACTAGAATAATAAATCTATTTACAGATAATATTTTCTAACATTCGATCCTCATTCCTTCCTTAGTTAATAGAATATCGAAGACGCAAGTTAAAAGCGTCACGCGATATATACTAAAACTTTGGTTACGCAAAAATAGATGCGGCACAATGATAGATATGTATACACATACATACATACATACATATATATATATATATATACATATATATGTATACAGATATAGGATATTTCAAATATATTGGTATAATCAGAATGGTGGGTAAGTGAATTGATGTGAAAAGAAATAATCAAAAACGTAGATACATTTTTTCGTATAAGGTTTCATTTTCGAATAAATCGATTCGTCGAATATGTATGCGTACTTACACGTGACCATGCTGTAGACTGGTTTTTATTATGTTTCTATTTACGAATATCATTAATATCATTGCCTGTTATTTCCAATAAACAATTTTTATATAATTATCGATAACAAAAACTGCACTGATAAATATTAGACGTAGGTGTAAATATGAGGTCGTATGTAAAAGTATACCCCTTTTCCGATTGTACCACCAATGTGTAAACACCCTATATATTTATATATGTATATATATATATATATATATATATATGTAATTATATTTATATGTATATATATAAATATGTATATGTATATACGATATACCCAGTGATCGCATGAATTTCTATTTTTCTCGAAAGATACACGGAGACAGAAATTTATGAGTATTTCTTTTACGTCGTCGTAGATCTCTTTAATGTACGCAGAAATGCGTACAAAGATAATGCGTATGAACAAATGTACAGAAAAAGTCACGTATTAGCAAAAGAGAGAGAAAGAGAGAGAGAGAGAGAGAGAGAAATAGATAGATAGATAGACAGACAGACAGACAGACAGACAGACAGACAGATAGACAGAGTGAGAGAGGAAATAAAGAGAAACAGAAAGAGACAAGGGATAAAGAGAATGAACAAGAAAAACATACATATTTCAAAATTTAATAGATACATGGTAAGAAAGCACAATCGCGTCTTTGGGTTTTAATAGACAAAACTGTAATCTCTTCCAATCCTCTCTCTCTCTCTCTCTCTCTCTCTCTCTCTCTCTCTCTCTCTCTCTCTCTCTCGCTTATTTTCGCAGAGAAAAAATCACAGTCGGGGGCTCATTCGATCAGTCGAAACAGAATCTCGCGAATAACTGGCTCTGGTTCTCTCCTCATTGATGAAGTCCGGATGCGGCACCGAGCCTTGGTGCAGCGTAAATCGAGTACGGTGAGAAGTAATGCGGGTGCGGGTGAGAGGGGGGTGGTAATACATGAGCTGGGTGGGTCGGTGGTAATGGGAAAGCAAGGGACGACAGTGAATGAGGTATCATCGGTGGTGCGGGTTTGCCATAAGGGTGATAACGTGCGGTGGCGAGTGGACTGAGGGGTGGTGTAGGGTAGGTCCTTGAAAAAAAGGGATGCGTCGATGGTAAGGCCAAGGAATGTGGCGGGGGTGGCGGTAGGGTTGGCGAAAGCATCGAAAGTGCCGTTGCGGTGGCCACGGCGGCGGCGGCTGCGTTTGTAGGATCGGTGGTGTTGTTGGTGACGGAATTCGAAACGGAAGCATTGGTATGGCTTCTCAGGTGTTGAAGGAGTTCCTCCGAGGTGCCAAAGCGTTTGCCACAGTAAACGGTGTCGCCGGCCATCCAATTGCAGACGTACGGTAGCTGGGATGCGGCAGCGAGAGCACTCAATTGCGCGTGGGCGTAGGCAGCCGCCGCTACGCTAGCTGCGGCAGCCGTTGACATTCCGGAGCCGTAAGGCGAGCCAGATCCAGATTTATGATCGCACTGGACGCAACCGGATGGGCAAGCAGATGACGAAGAAGATGATACCGTCGAAGGAGCGGGTACTGGACTCGTCGAGAGTTTACCGTTCGCTTGAATGCTCGCTTGTTGGGGAACGCTCGTCCCGGTAGTTGCCGCGATAGCGGCTGCGGCTGCAGCGGCTAAGAGGTGAGAGTTCAGTTGACAACCAGTGCAATAGGGATCCCGACAAAGACCTATGGACGATGCGTCGGTCCCATTGCTGGACGATGATTTCATACGGCTACTGTAAGCCAAATAGGGACTCGTTGGGCTACCTATCAGCCCGCTTTTCAATGCGTGCTGATGCGGAGACAATAGCGAGCTACCAGCCGACATAACGTCTATCGGTAATTGCGAACCACCATAGGCCAAGTGATAAGCTGAACTTGTCGAGGGTGGCAGACCGAGCTTGAAGGTACCGAGCGGTAGATCCTTGATCGATGGATCCGTCATAGCTAATACTCCGGCAGGACTGTAGGAATTTGGCCTTATCGTAGGGCTACCATGGCGAGGTCCTCGCGTGGAAGAACTCGTTGATATTCCATCGTTTGGACTTGGCTCGCCGATATACACCGCACCTTCCGGTGTAGTCGTTTTTCTTCCTTGTGGAGTCACTGCACGGGCCGAGGATGCACTCTGATTGCTCGAACATCTTTTGTTATTATTGTTTCCTGGTGTTCTCGAACGAGCGGACGTTGAATGACTCGACCCCGAACGTTGCTGATCCTCCGGACTTGACGTTTTTTCACGGCCAAAGGATTCGTGAGAATTTTTGGAATTTGATCTACCGATCGCATCGTTCGTCGGAGTCCGCCTCGACGGTGAACTTCCCTCGCGAGAATGATCGCGATTAGATTTCGACGATTTCGTAGATTTATCCGAGCTGCTCAATAGCGATCTGCTCGACGGTGGATCCGCTCCGATCTGGCTACAGGTCTGTGCGAGTAGAGCGAGGGGACTCTTCTTTGCATCTAGCTATATAAAAAAAGAAAAAACAAAGAAAATATTGAGAAATAAGAACGATTAAGTCTCGTCGTCGTTAAATTTTACTAAAGTGTTTACCAAAATTATAAGCAACAATAATACGTTCGTAACGTACATGTAAGTACGAAAGTACCGTTAGCGTGAAAATGATGGATAATAAAAAAAAGAAAAAAAAAAAAAAAACAGATAGTTTATAAAAATATCATCGAATGTAGATGTTAGCGAATTCATACGATAGAGGTAGATTTAGGTTGGGCTTATGGAGCGATAGTTGATATCACGAAACGAAATGTTACGTATCCGTGCACGCGTATGCATATAGTAAAAATCTATAGATCCCGTGCGAAGTACGAGGGAAACGAGAGCGTAGAGCGTTCGCGTTTTGTTTACGTTAAATCGTTTTGCCAAAGGCGATCGATTCATCGTTGTGACCGACTGAGGCACCGTAAAAAAAAAAAAAAAAGAAAAAAAAAGAAAAAAAACCCGTTGCTTTCGGCGATGTTCCCCGAACGAGAAATCATCGCTCAAACTTCTCTGGATTTTGATTCGACGCGTTTTCGAAAGCTCGCCAAATTTTCGACTTTTATTGGTCGGTTGTTATAAAGCCGGATAAAATATTTTTGATTTATCGTAGTTCATTCGTTCACGCACGACTGATATCCGCGATAAAGTATCAAATCATATCGGAAGTATCCTTCCGTGATACGATCGACAACGCGTCGAGAACAAAGAGAATAATTCTCTCTTGAGCTCTTAGCCGTTCGATCATTGTCTATGAGCGACGACGAGTCATTAATCTTAAGAGGATGGAAACGTCGACGGAACGTCATAAAGATCTTTACACCGTCGTCCAGCTTCTTCATTAATTTATTATTCGCGAGGCAAAGGTTCCTCCCTCCCTCCCGCCCTCCTTTCCTCCCTCCCTTCCTCCCCGTCCCCTTTTGAAAATCGCATTTCAATACGAGCGACTGACGTGGCCGTCTTTACGAGAAGCGTTTTTCATTCGCGTCACGGACCGTACGCGATCAGTCACGCGTTCCGGGAGGAAAGAGGGATCTCGGTGGGAAGAGGGAACGAGGAGAGGCCAACGAGAAGGATTTATGTCCGTCATCGTGACGGATAGAAAAGGTAGAAATAGAAAAAGGGGTTTCACAGGAAGAAGAGGTTGAGGAGGAGGAGGAGGAGAAGTGCAGGAGGAGACATATCGACGCTTTTGCGTCTTTCCGAAAGAAGAGGGAGTAAAGGGTGGTACCTCTGACTAAGAGAAGGGAAAGAGGGAACAATTTTCTGGGATCGTAGATTGATCCGTTCGAATGATCCTAAGATCGGCGGGAGCGACGTCAACGATGATTCTTAAACGAAAATTGGATATTTATGGTAAAATGAAATAAAAGTATTCGGTCTTTGCGAATCGGTAAATTGTTTCTTCGTAAGACAAATCTAACGTAAAGAGTTAATACGATTTTTATCGTTCGATCAAATCTAACTATCTTATAGTTATAATACAGTTATAATTACATTCAATTCGTTCGTTCAATCTCTTTTTAATGAATCTTTTTCTATTTTACGTCGATAATACCTATTGTCTGTTTTCGTTTTAATCATTAAATCTAAGATCGTCATAGTTTGATCGGTTTTATTTATTAATTTATGAACTTTTTTTGTTTTGTTTATTTATTTATCTTTTTCTTGTTTTTTTTTTTTTTTTTTTTTCAGTAGAAACACTTGGTATTTCTGTTAACGGTCTACAACGTACACATTGGCGGTATCCGTCGAACGGCCAATATATACAGCGGATGTGCCTCTCGTAGGCGTAATTAAAATGCAACGTCCGTGGTAAAGCCGAGGCGCGGCAGCGTGCACGGTGAAGCACGTCGAGAGAGAGAAAAAGAGAGAGAGAGAGAGAGAGAGAGAGGCGTGAGTTTGCTCGTGCTAATGGCGCAACGCCGACACCAACGTCTGTTCTATCGGTTATGTCGTGAATTACTTCGGCCAAACTATTTACGACGAGTATTAAGACTATAATCTATTAATCGCGTCCGTGAAAACTTAACGGTAAACTAAACGTTAATATTTCTGAGCTCTTTAACCCTGTCAGAAATCGCTCGTAATTATTCGAAAAGGAGTTCGTCCGTTTTAATTCATACATTATAATATACGTCCGACAAAAATGATCGGTTGTTTTATATAACGGTCTTACTCCTGGCAATCCGACGGACACAATAGCGTTTTCGAAATATTATTGCGTCGTTGTGAGAGACACGGGCTTCGCACCTTCAACCAAATAAGAATTACTATTATGAAACGAGATCGTTGAAAGCTACGTGATTTGTTATTTTTCGTCATTCAACCGATGAATGATTCTTTTTTTCTTTTCTTATTTTTTTTTTTTTCTTTTTATATCAACCATAAGCAACGTACAAATACGCGTAGATCCTAAAGGATATTAACAAAAATTCTACACAACGAATAATGATCATTACATTCCCCTTGTAATTACGTATAGTCGACTTCCGCATTTTGAAAGCTCAACGATCGTTTTGCGATTATTTCAATCGCGTAAGTTGAGAAAATTACCGAGATTTGTTTTACGATTCGTTTGCTATTTCAAACTCTCTAAAGGATGTGTTCTTTCGTTTGATTACAAAAATATATTATAACCTGAATATTATATAGCACGAAGTAATTCAAGGACTCGATGGATAAAAAAATTTTTCCGATATCGTTGAAAATCCACGTTACGTATTTATTAACGTGAAAGTTTCCGCGATCCTTTGTTCTATGACTGGTATGAAGCGAAAGCTTTGAAAGCTGTGAAACGGAACAATTGTTGACAACTACGAAACGGTCTTTCGATTTGAATGTTATTGTTTATTAGCGAACGCTCCGCGGTCACACCATCGACAGCTTCGCACAAAAGCGACGTGTAGAGAGAGAGAGAGAGAGAGAGAGAGAGAGAGAGTGGGGAGTGAGAGAGAGAGAGAGTAAACTAAAGAAAGATAAAAAGAGAGAGAACTGTAAAATTTTTAACGCGATAGTCCTTACATACACATTTTTAGATACTTCGCGAATGAAAAAAAAAAAAAAAAACAAAAAAAAAAAAGAAAAAAATAAAAATCACATTATCACGTTTTTATAATTGCATTCTCTCTCTCTCTCTTTTCATTTTATTTTCATTGAAGTAATATTTTTTTCTTTTTATTTTTTTTTCGTAAATATAAGAAAAGAAAGAAGTTAGAACGACATCGAGTATACATTATCTTTACTAACCGTTGTCGGCAAAGGAGTTAAATAATCCGGACATAGGTACTGATTCGTGTTGGAAGCCAGCATCTTAAAGAGCGCTTAAGAGCGCTCGCTTCTCCGTCCGACCCCCTCTCCCCCGGTCTTCCTCTTCCGGTTTTCTTTGAACAGTTACTCGCGTCGTTCCTTCAAAGTGAAAATCCCAAAGTGGTATCGGGCGAACGAAAACGCTCTATATTTCTGTATTCACTTGGCCGTACGACACCGTTCGGGCTCTTCTTTCTTATCTTTTCACTAACGATAACTCTATTCGGCACACTTATCGCGGCTCCCCGTGGTACCTTTCGGGTTCCGTGGAATAGAAAATTGGATTGTCGTGCGATCAGCGACATCGAATCGAACGAGAAACGAAGCCAAGAATAGAGAGCCGGACGATGTTAAGCGCGCACTCTCACGTCCTTTTGGTTCGGAGGTTACAGAGGCGACTGAAGCGCTCGTCTCGTGCGCTTCGAACTCTCCGTTCGTCGTACGTCCCACCTCGCGTTAACCCACCCCCCCCCCCACCTCACCACCACCAACACCACCAACACCAACACCAACACCATCGTTCGTCGTTCTCTACCCAACAATTCCCAACCATCCCCATACCCAACGATTCCCAACCATCCCCCCACCACCTTACTCTTTCGTCGTCCTGTTCCTCTTCGTCGTCGGACCAAATCCCCTAGGATCGTGGAATGAACGTGCGAAAGGACGAACGAATGAACGAATGAACGAACGAATGAACGAACGAACGAACGAACGAACGAACGAACGGCCGGGCTCTCTCGAGTGATCGGAAGCGACGGGACGCGAGACGAGTAGCGAGACGAAATGCGAGATGTGACGTGTGACTTTGACCGACGTTTTCACCACCCACCGACGACCTATCGCCTTTCTTGTTTTTTTTTTCTTTCTTTTTTTTATTTTCTTCTTTTCTTTTTTCTCTATTTTTCCAGACCCTATTCTACGATAACCATCGCTTTTGGATAGCAACGTTACGACCATCGACAGATCGTTCACGTTTATATAAGCTTTTCGTTTGTTTTTGGGTTACGTTTTCGATTGGAAAAAGAATTCTATGCGTTGCGCTCTGTTATAAAAGAGGGTGGGAGTGTGTGGAGGGGGAGATAGAGAGGGGAGGCTAGATATCGTATTTGTTTTATTATTATTAATATTAATTAAATCGAAATATGTTTTTAATGTTTCTATACTTCTTCTTCTTTTTCTTCGAAAAAAATTTTTTCTTCAAATCAAAATTGATTTGAATCATTAACGATATATACCATTTATTTTCTATTTTTAGATATTATATCGTATGTTCTACCCAAGATTATTATTGTTTCAATAATAATTAACCGAATCGTATAAAAATATAGTTTGTCATTGTTCAAAGGAATAGATGATACGTATTTCAGCGAGTATGATAACATTCATCAAAATGTTCTGGATATAATAAAATAAATGTAATGTTCCTAATAATTATTATCTCCCACGAAGGATGACGAATATAGGAAAAAGGTTTTATAACTCATCGCATTACTTTATTTACAATGCGATCTTAGGAGTAATGCTTATTTTTAGAGTTTCATTCGTAGGTAATATTAAAGAGGAACACACGAATTTTAAAAGGACAATTCGTTTAAAATAGATATATCTTTCGTTATCGACGAAGGAATGATGCACGGTGATCATAATGTTTTTCAACATAACGTTCAATAACATTTAACGAGTTTTAATTGGAGGTATATGTCTGATTATGTATGGACGTATCGGAGAAATCTTTACGATTCTCTGAAACATTTTAAAGCGTATCTTATTCTTGAAATGAGATATCGCTATGGAGACACGGATTACGGAAGATTTTTCTGGTCGACCTTAAACGCGAACGTAAGAAAGTGGTTTTCTATCTTGTAGATAGGTCGGCCAATCTGGTATAACCGTTTCGAAACGTTTTCTTACGATCAAACCGGGATATATGTTTTCTTTGATAAAAAGATAGACCTTGTCTCTCGAACGACTAAAAACTTACCTCGTTGGAAAACGAGTGTTTTACCGGATATATAAAGAGGTAGAGAGGATATAGGGGTGGGCTTTCGGAGAGCGTTAAATATCAGAGGAGAGAACCATTTCGATTATCCGTTAAGGTGAATGTGAGTAATTAAGTGGTATAACTTATAAGCTTGCTCGGCCGCTGTCGAGACGCTGTCGGGTTTTATGGCTTTATGGCGACTACAAGATGTAATTACTCTTTATGACCTTATTTCTGACGTGATCTCTTTGAGGTTGCCGCCTTTGTCGATGAAATAAAAGATGTTAGCATGCCGAGTGAACCGTACTATCCTTATGGAATTTACAACATTTTCAAACTATCTCACGAATATATTTATTGTTAGTTCCATCTGGACACCTTAGTCGTTTAGATCGTTATCAGAAATATTTCTTTACTATTATATTCCCATTAAATCAAATTCGCGCGGACAATAACCTAATTAATTGAGTTATCGAACTTATCCCGTATCCTCGTTCGAATAGTTTTCATTATCAATTTGATTTTACGTATGACGTCTATTCCACGCTTAATGTCTTATATAATAATATTTAACACGAATAAATACTGCGGTAATATCGAACTATTGTGAGATATATTAATCTACAGATTAAAAGATAGAACGGATAATTTATTTCATGGGTATTGGGACGTGGATTTGATTCATATAAACAAATAATCCCGGTTATTCCGTGTACCTTTGTTATATCATATATCGATATGATAAGTCAATTTTAATACAATGGACTCTTCGATATATAATTACGATAATTAATTTGGTTTAAAAAATTCGACATTTTTCAATATACATTAAACGACTTTTACAATATATATGTATCTATAAGTTTAAACAATGTGTTATATAAATACATATAAAATATTTGTGAACACACACACACACACACACACACACACACACACACAAAGACATATATGTCGATCCATTGTTTATTCAGCAGCAAAGCTTTTACATAAGTAAACGCTTCGTTCGTTCCAGCGAAAGCTTTGGTAAAGGCACACAAGGAAAAAGAACGCTTCGGGTAATGAAAGTTAACTCGCAAAAGCTTAAGAACCTTCCTCGAAACAGCATACTCGACTTAACGCGATTTTAATAATCACAGCAGGAGAAGTCGCGTTTTACGATGCGAGAGAAAGAGAGCTTTTCTGTCGGGAGAAAGCTGGGAGCTCTCTCTCTCTCTCTTTCTCTCTCTCTCTCTTTCTCTTTTACCTTCTGGCCGCTATTTCTATCTTATCTTTTTCCCGTTGAACGCGTTGGACGCTCCAAAGTGGCCGTTAGATACGAGCAGTTTCCACGGAAGAGCATTAGCGGCGTTATTAGCGCTAGTTAGAAGATACGCTTTGGTGAGCGACGAGAGCGCTGTGTAATTATCCGACTCCCTTTTCTTCTATCTCTCTCTCTCTCTCTCTCTCTTTCTCTCTCATTCTCCCTACTCAAAATCGAAGAGCGAAGAGAAGAGACAGAGACAGAGACAGAGACAGAGACGACGTGTTTATGCGGCGCCGACCGTGCGAGACCCCGAGTAAGCATCTCGAAACTATCTGTGTCTCGACGAGGCAGCTTCTGCCTTGCTTCTGTCAGCCTCTCGAAAGCTACGAGGATGACGAACCGATGAATGATTTAAACCTTGCTACCCACTTGTACAGCCTCGCACCTGTCCATCCTCTTTCCTTTCTTTTTCCTCATTTTTTCCCTTTTTATCCTCTTCCTAGTATTTAACCACCACCGATGAATCACTAACGATAAATTGCTATCGACCTTCTCGAAGAAAGCAATGGTTATCCAACATCTTCAAGAGATCGCAAGATGCGAGTTAGTTTATTATCGATACTTAAAGGACAGCAGATATATCCTTCGCTCCTTTTTTATTTTTTTTTATTTTCGACTTATTTTAAAAAATACGAATTATTATTTTACGAACGATAGGAAGTTAATCTTTACTCATAGAACGTAACTTGAAATTTCTTTAAATTTAATGATTGAAGTAAATTGAACAATGACAGAAGGGTCGTCGTTGTTAGATACGTTTGTTCGAAAATATAATTAATTATCGAAGCGTTGCAATCATCGAACGTTACGATATTTGTGAATCGTTTAAAAATTATTTTATGAAATATATTTTGGAGAAGATGGAGAGTAACGTTATCAATGATCAAACCTGAATTTACAAACCGAATACAACTTATCGTTGAAAATATATATGGCGCGAAATAAAATATTCTGCGGTTCATCAGAGTTTCACAATACGTCGCGGATTGTACGCAGAAGCTTTATAAATATCGGAGAACGCGACACCTTGTATCGAGGTCGATCGTCTCGCGTTCTTCGTGAGAGACATCCGAGAGAGTAGCGTTTGCAAAATTTATGTTTCCGGCCATTACTCGAGGCATTGTTACGTACATACTGTATTCGTCTGAGTTTTTTTTTCTTTTTTTTTTTTTTTCACATAGACATTTAAAAATGTTCAGATATTGGCATTCGTTGTAGATTCATGAAACGGACCCGCGTAGGCGTCGAAATTGATCTCTCAACTTCTGCTTGTCGATTTAAATTCGCGATCTTTTTATTTTTCAACGATCCGTATTACCGGAATAAAAGTTAGCAACGTGTGTCTCTTTAATGTTCACAGTCGTCGTCGTCGTCGTCGTCGTCGTCGTCGTCGTCGTCGTATCGGGGTCGAGCGGTTTATGAAGCAGTTCTCTATATATACACATTGTTGTGTGCAAATCGATTAAACGTTATGGCACTCTCGCAGTTACGGACCAAGCCGGAATGATTTATAGGAATATATGCGCCGAAGCGGGAGTAAAAAGAATTATAGACCGGAACAAAACGCACTATACACGATGCGGGGAGATCGTCCCGATGTTCTATCGGCTTATTCTCTAACAACGAAGATCGACCGTGCGAATGAATAAACCGAGTAGGGCTTGAGGGGTTAATTAAGCAACGTTGGTAGCCGATAAGAGATCATCGAAATTAAATACTTCGTGTATTCTTATTATAAAAATGACGCGATCGATACGATCATTATCATTGATCTCTTTCGATTTATATATATATAAAAAAAAAAAAAAAATGTGCATTATAAATAAGTAGACGAGAGTTAAATGTATTTGTGTCAATGGCGACTCGTAATTGTTCGTAATTGGCACTATGAACGTAATTATCATCTCTGGCATTATCGTAACAGATATCGATCGACCATTCCCATAATTCATTCGCAAATCTTTATTACCACGAGCACGGCGTGTCTTCAAATTTATTATTCCTTAAAGTTGATTGCCGTCGGAATGACGGGACAAACGTGATCGTTAGAGCAACGCGTTTAAAGCTTCTAACGATAGCAGAGAAGAGTTCGCGCGAACGTTATCGTTATCGGCTTTCGGTAATAACGGTTCGTGCCTGGTGCTATAACGCGTTAGCGTCTACGATTTATACCTTACTCTCACGCAGCCTTACTTTTCGTAATTTCCTTCTCAGGAGCAGTTCGTCGTCGTCGTCGTCGTCTCCGCGACGAGTTAACTCGCGCACACCTTGTATACTTATTTACACTAAATTAGTGCTCGCCTAGAAAATCTCTCGGCAATCTAGATAAGTCGGTCGCAATGTTTAACCTCGATTCCTTGTCCTCAGTTTCTATTTATTACAAAGAAAAGAGTCTCGAATCTAGTATGGCGTATATGTGTTTAAATTGCGAGCGTATAGTATCAATTCTTACAACGACTATGCGCATACATTTGTGTGTGTGTATATATATATTATTGTGTGTATATATTATATATATATATATATATATATATATATATATATATATATATAAACAACGAGCGTTCAACATACACGATAATAATTATCATTATGAAATTTTCTAATATTAACAAAACAAAAAAAAAAAAGGGAAAGAAAAGAAAAGAAAAGAAAAGAATCATTTTTCACGAGGGACGGGTTAATCAGATTAACATTGTTCTATTCGACGGGTTAGATTGATGACGGGATCGAACGTGTTGTAAGAGCGATCGAGCGCGTCTGGCACGTTCAGTGAGAGCCATTATCGCGTCGTCGACTTTGAACACGATTTTCGAAAGGGAGGGCATATAATATTTTCGAGGAAGAAAGAGAAAAAGATAGCTCTCCGGTTATCCAGCTAACGCTTTTCGTCATCTTTCTCCCCACGTCTTTTACGAGAGTTTGGTAAGAGGTTAACGTCAATCGAGTCGCGTGTAAACACGATCAGTATAATCTACGACTAATGAACTAATCCCGTCACGTCGACCATGAGCACGCACGAAGAAGAGTAGGATCTTTCGTAGAATCATTTCTCTCTCTCTCTCTCTCTCTTTCTCTCTCGCTCTCTCTTTCATCTGACTTTCATTCGACTCTCTCTCTCTCTCTCTCTCTCTCTCTCTCTCTCTCAATTTCCTTTTTTTCTTCCTTTCTTCCTATCCTCGAAGGTAGCCTTCTCTTCTCTTTCTCACACGCTTCTCTTTCTCCTTTCTTTTCTCGTATGCTCCAGAAACGAGCGTGTTATTTATGGGTAGCCGGTTGCGACTCCGTCGGCGCATTCTGCACGAGGGCTGCACGAAATCGACAGCTGTCGTCCCACTCGGCAGCTTCGTATATCCATCTTTCCTCTCCCTCTCTTTCTATCCTTCTTTCCTCTCCCTCTCTTTCTATCCTTCCTTCCTTCCCTCTCATTCTCGTTTTACTCCACTCAGCTTTTCTTCCAATGCGTCAAACCTCCGAACGTGTCCTTTCCTTTATCGGAGGTTAAATTCTTCGTGTGCCGGTCACTTTTCTCCTATATCTTTCTCTCTCTCTCTCTCTCTCTCTCTGTCTCTATCTTTCATTAGGTGTGCTCCACTGTCCCGAGTTATACATCATCGTATACGTATACCAAAGAGGATAAGAAGAAAGAAGAAGGGAGATCTAGAACGAGAAAGTACGAGAGCGCGCGTGCGTCCTCATCGTATATAACATATATACGTATACATGCGTGTCAGCGCAAAAGGCGTTATTTATGTTCTCTTTGTCGGGCCATCGATAACCTCCACGGCGAACTGCGGCATGGCGTGGCATGGCTCGGCTCGGCTTGGTGCGGCGCGGTGCAGTTCGGTTCGGTGCGGTGCGATGCGGTGCGGTGCGGTGCGGTGCGGTGTAGCGTGGCGTGGCACGGCACTGGGCGACGTGCCCTAGTCCTGCCTCCGTCCCGGTGTTCCCGTCTTCCTTCGTACTTACTCGCTATACACGCTGGTATAAGGTCTATGTGTATATGTATATATGTGTGTGTGTGTGTGTGTGTGTACGCACATAAATAATGTGAGCGCAATTTCCCGTGTAATTGATGGGACGCCCCTCCTTTCTCTTTCTCTCTCTCTCTCTCTCTCTCTCTCTCTTTCTCTCCCTCTTCTCTTTCCTCTCTTACTCGTTCTCCTTCCTCCCTTTCCATAATGGTGAGCGAAGCGAGCTCTGGATGTTAGCCGTAGAGCACCCCGCGGGGCGTAAACTCGACAATGCCTTCGTCACGCCGCGCGCATTGTTTGCCTCCACCGAGAGTTCACTCCGAGCTTGATTTACTGTCCCGACCCTGGAGCCCTGTGCGAGTCACGGACGACCCCATGGCTACGCGAGGAGTACGCCGTACCGAAATTTTCGTCGAAGGAACTTCGTCCACTTCTTCGTAATTTTTATATCTTTCCTCCTTAACTCCTTCATTTGGCAAATCGTTCCTCTTTCCTCTTCTCCCCTAATCGTCCTCGTCTCTTTTTCTATGATCTTTTTTTTTGCCGTTCGCTGCCCGTTTAACGAAATAGAAGAAGAAGAAGAGGAAGAAAGAAAAAAGAACGGACGACGGACACTTTCAATGGAATTCGTAACCTCTCGCCATTTTTCTCACGTTAACTTTTTCATTTCTCTTTATTTCGATAATACTTCTCAGAGGCGGCGTTTCAACGCGAGGACTTTATTGCCTCGACGAAAAGACTTTCGTGACTTCTATCGATTCCCGATTGATCGCCACTTTGGGAATTAATTCTCTGAGATCTGGGTCACACGATATATGTCTTTCCTTCTTTTGCAAACATTACGGGTGAATTATCAATAGGGGAAAGAGAAAATCGTTATACGAACGTAAATGTTATTTTATCGTCTCGTATATTGATGAGATAAATCACGTTTCAACGTAGTGCATTGAACGAAGCGAGAAATCTCTTCGGATGAGTTTCGTTTTGCACGTAGCGGCGGCGGCGGCGGCGGCGGAGGGGTGGAGAGGGGGAAAGGCAAAAAATAGCGTTTACGTACCGTTTTAACGGGGTCGCGTAAATTCAACGACAGAATTAATTCGCGTTGGGAAAGCAAAGTGCTCATCGGGTTTCTCTCCCCATCGATCGCATAACGAAGTAGAATGATCTGAACGAGCGAGCGTGTAACCCTCCGGCAACGTCAGTTCATGGTATTAGCGGTGATGGTGGTGGTGATGGTGGTGGTGGTGATGGTATTGGTGATGGTGACGCGGCCGAGCTCCCCACCCATTTCGGAAAAACTCTGGTATTTAGCTGGTAGAGCGAGTAACTTGCCGCGTCACGATGAAGAGGGCAATATTGTGGGCGCGCGCGTGCCCGTAAACCACGACGAGGCAGACACCGAATCAATTTTCATCCTTTTTGGGGGAAAGTGATTTCTACAATGCGGTCACCCTCGTGTACTCGGATTTCCGACGATGTTGATAACGTCTCTACTCGACCGGGCTCGACGTAGATCAAACGGTAGGATTAATGGATCATCGAAATTTATAACGACGATGACCGTTCGTTCGTTCGTTCGTAAAAGAAGAAGAATCGTTTAACGAGTAAGAAGTACGAGGTACGATCGAAGATTAGATGCTACCGATGTTAACGTTAGGCTTAAGAAACCTTTCCGATCATTAATTTCTCTTCTAAGGTTTCTCGAATGATTTGCATCGGCTCCCATGAAACATAGTTTCAATTCTTCGAAGCGTTTCGAAGTTACACGGATACGAACGTGATGTAATTAATAACAGGATGAAAAAGGTAAAAAGTCGAATATAAAATGTGAGTATAAGTATACGTGTAATATAATAGAGACGATGATATGGTATATCTATATTATATAATATTTTGAAATCTCTTATCACGGGACGTACGATGACTGTCGAATATTCGTTAGATTAGTGTCTATCGTTGGACGCAAGAACCATCGATCGTTTGTTAAAACATACGATTCTCACGAGATCGATACATTTTTTTTCAGTAACGCACCAAAACACATACATACATACATACATACATACATACATATATATATATATATATATATTATTATTATAGTTAGATATACACGTAGAGAGGGAAATACGCGATAAGCACGTCCGTGTGGTTGTTTACGAGAATGCGGGAACCGTGTAACGGAGTCCCCGTAAGGTAACGTCGGATGGCTCGGCTCGAAACACCCTCGAAACACCACCCCTGATGGCTATAAAATTCCCGGAAAGCATGCGCGAGCTGTCCGCCCGTCCGCAGGCCTGTCACATACGCTCTTTCTCTCTTACTGGGAGTTACGAGGTTGTAATTTCAGAGGGGGCCTCTCTTTTGCCCTCTTCGCTTTATCTCTCCACCACCGGCACGGTTCCCGATCCGGTCGTCTCCTGTCCCGACGGTAGAAACACCGTCAGCGGCAAAGTTGAAATTATGACCGGGATAAACTCACAAAAGCTTTTTACAAAACTGTAAGCAGTTCTCGGAGATCCACGAGGGATAGGAATAATTTGCGGCTCGCCGAGTGCTACCGTCGAAATGCCTGTCAACCGGAAATCGTTATCTCTCTTCTTCTCCTTTCTTAACGTTTCTTGTGAAAGAACGCGGAAAGGAAAATAAAGAACGTCTTGCGGAGTTTTTCTTTTTTATTTTTTTTTTTTTTTTTAGTTCGTAAAAATGTGTTAAGAGAAGGTAAAGGAAAGGTAGGGAGTTTAGGGTAATTTAAATATTCGTCCTTTTTAACAGATACAAATATTTGGATTTTAATCCAAACTTTTTACGCTCGTTTTATCTTCAATGTTGCGTACACGTATCAACAAAGGAGAACGAATGAATGAATGAATAAATAAATAAAACAAAAACACTAGCGAATAAAAGTTTTCGTAATAGATTCGCGTGATAAAAATATAGGTCGGTAAAATAGGACTCGTTTATCTTTTAGAATGGAATAGAGTTATAAAATATAATAACATATACTTTTCTAAGTCAAACTTTTTCATAGGTCACACGGTGGAACATAAATGGGATGTAGCGTGAAAGCAATTCTTCGTTGCTTGTACGACGTCATAGAGGATTTTTCTCATATCCCATATCATGCAATACGCGTAAACCTTTCCTCACATTATATTCCACGTAATATACGAGAGAGTGCGTTGACGTCGCGTATAAGCAAGGACCACGTCCTTAGGGAGTCCTGTTCCGCGCGTTGACGTATAATCTGTTGCGTGATACTCAAAACTCACGGAGATACTCAACTAGATATATGTACATACTTACTTAAGCATTGCTCGTACTCTAAAGCTTAAAACGCAAAGCGGAACGAGGAAACGCTTTGGTCGTCTCTCGTTATTATCGTTCGAGAAACTCGCCGCGTAGACTTATTTAAACAGAATATTTTCAACGTGACAAAGAAAAAGGAGGAACATGGCCCATCCTTAGAAACGTGGATATATGCATTCGGTACAGCTGTTCGTTCGAATCTAAGAACGCGAAGAGGCATGGGCTGTCGCGCGTTTGTAAACGCGCTGCGCGACAGGCCGATGCTTGTCTTCCGATTGACTAAGTTGAGGCTTAACGCGTCGAAATGAAATATTCAAAGAGATCTTTTTTTTCTTTCTTTCTTTGTTTTTTTTTTTTTTTTTTTTTTTTTTTCTAGCAAGAGAGAAAAGAGAGATGAAGTAACACCGGACATTGCCTTAAACCGTCCTACGAACGACTAACTCTTATTGACTGGATTTATTGCTGAGACCACGTCGAACGATCCGGATACGGGGGAAAAAAAATGGTTGCTGGTTTTGCGATATTCATGATATATAGATATCCAAAAAATCTCGTGAGTTGTTCACGAAGCGATACCATATGGTTCTTGTGCGATGCTTTAGAAATCGTCCTAGCACCATACGGACGCGATTTATTTTTCGGATGGTTATCCGCCATGGATAATCCGTTGTGGTATGCAGCTAATAAATGAATTGTTTTGTTAAAAAAAAAAAAAAAAATATTAAAGATTGAGAATCATTGAATCGGTCTCATTTTATTAATACGTTCATTTAAATATTTCGTCGTTATCACCTTTAGCTTTTTTAATTAAATTTTCATCATTTTCACGAAGAAGTACTTTTAAGATTTCTTTTTTTTTTTGTAAATTTTCAAAAAGATAATAATTCTTTCCTTTACGCGCCGACGTTTAGCATGGTTACGTAGCATAAGAACCATTCGCAAACAAGGAAACGAGTGGATGGGAGCTTGTGTCTGCTTGTGTAGTCGGTTAACGCAAAGTGCTACCGTGTGTGACGAAGAGCGGAGCGTAAATAAAGTAGCCGTGGCGATCGCTAACCGCGCTAAGTGTCCTCCCAATCTGTATGCGCTCTCAATTAACAACAAGGGGAAGGCAGGCAATCGCAAAGTGCTACGGCAACGGAAGTCGAAGTTATGCTCGAGCGATCCTAAATAAGCAACGCCAATCCCAGCGCAGTCCGCTGTCGTCTCAACGAAGCTCTTCGTCTCATGAAACTCTCGCTTCTACTTCTGACTCCTCCCACAAATTCTAGAGACCGACGTACTAGGATCTATACTGAATTTATAACGATGACCGAATAACTCGATGCGAATTTCCATGGACTCGGAGACTCGTTTTTCTCATTTCTTTTTAAAAAAAAAAAAAAAAAAAAAAAAAAAAATGAAATCAACGTTTCGTCGATTCGATCGAAAAAATTTCGTTACCGAACGAAACTTTCTCGATGCTTTTAAAGATTTCAACTTTTGTACGAGCGTTTCTACGAGAACGTGAATTCATAATTCATTGAAATATTATTTATTCCCCGTTAAATCGTCGATGTACATTCAATCATTGTCACGTACACATCGTCGATCCGCGATACAATGACTGTCGAAAGAGATCGATTTAATATCGTACGTAATCTCTGTTCGGGATGTTAAAGTAAATTTCGAATTTTAACTAATTCCAAAGATAATCATTGAAAAGTTGGTAGACACTCTTTGGTATCTTGGAAACGAATAGACAAGAGTGGTATCGACATTGGCAATACGTTTACTATCTTCGACGTTAAATCCGTAGAACAGTGACATGAGGCGAAAGGTGCGGGTCGTATCTTATCGTAAACGTGCTTCATAACGGCTACGTTTATACGACGACATAGAGTCGAGTCGAGTCGAGTCGAGTCGAGTCGAGTCGAGTTGAGTTAAGTTAAGTTGAATTGAGTCGAGTTGAGTCGAGTTGAGCCAAGCGTACATCGACGTAAAGCGGCTATGCGACGAGCTGTCGAAAGGCTCGTTAGGCTCGTAAAGCGCGTTTCTAGGCTCTCCTATTGCCGGGAGCACCCTTTTCCACTAGTCCGACGTTAGTGGATTAGAGAAAGAAGGGTGAAGCATAGTAGTGGTCGAGTCAGGAATGACGACGTATGGGACGAAGAAGAAGAAGAAGAAGAACATCGAAGCCGCATCGAGCGGACGTTTGCGAAGGAGAGAGACGGAGAGAGATAGATAGAGAGAGAGAGAGAGAGAGAGAGAGAGAGAGAGAGAGAGAGAGAGAGTGAGTGAGAGACAGGAAAAGGGATTAGAGACTGGTTAAGGGCTGCGTATATGGTTATGACGTCACGATACCCACGATTCAGCTCGATGCTGTCACGATCATGCTTCGGTCGTAAAGTAAACGCGCGACATCAAAGAGCCGAGCCCTGCCGGTCCTGTTTCTGTCTCCCTGTCTCTCCTCTCTCTCTCTCTCTCTCTCTCTCTCTCTCTCTCTTTCTCTCTATCTTTGTCCATCTATCTGTCTGGCTTCCTCTTTCTCTTCCACTCACTCTCTCTCTCTCTCTCTGTCTTTCTAACACGCTTTCGAAACTCTGACGCGTGTATCTCTCGATCTGACTTGTCCACCTATCTATGTATCTAACCGTCTCTTTATTATCTACCTATTTATTCTACCAACACTCTCTTTCTCTCTTTACGTTTCTTTTCTTTCTTTCTTTCTTTCTTGTTTTTTTTTTTTTTTGTTACTTCAAGACTTTCAATAACTCGTTACTTCGTTCTTTTTCTTTTTCTTTTTTCTTTTTTTTTTTCCCCAAGACTCGTTAAGAGTGTGTCTCCCTTTTGTAAACGCGTTCGGCGTTGAATATATAGGTATTCTTCGATCAGAAGCAATCGTTATATGGCTTGAACGTTAAATAGATGCGAGCTCCTGGCAATATTTACGGTTTCACTTGACATTTCTAAGACTCTTGAATCAATTATTTCTGGTATCAAGATTACACAGAACACAGACATACGCGCGCACGTTTACGATATGTTTACGCATATACATGTATATTATTAAATAATTTTTGAAAACAAATTGATCGTTCCTTCAAGCTGATCGATCTACTTCATTATTTTCAGATACAGTGAAAAATAAAATACACACATACACATATATATCGATAGTTTAGAAGAGACACAATTATCTGTAGAAAGTACGACGTAATGAAGTCATCATAGACGTCGAAAATAATCACACGTCAGATCGACAATATGAGAAAATCGATAAAATATTCCATCGTATATAATCGATCGTACGAGCTTCCAAAATATTCTCCTCGTCCCTTCTCTGCTCGTTGAATAGTGAAAGGGATAAGAAGGGTTTGGTGGTTCGGTTGGCTAGCAAGCAAGCATTTGTAAGTTATAAAAATCTCATCCAACGGGATGGATCAACGAGAAAATACCGTGGCACGTCTTATAGTGTTTGCCAATTGAGCAGAGCCACAAGAGGAATATTAATCCATGAATGTCGTAAAACCTGTCTATTCACGATTACACCGTAATCGTAAAAAGAGAAAAAGTTATGAGTGAGCAGGAAGAGAAAGAAAAAAGTGTGTGAGAGAGAGAGAGAGAGAGAGAGAGAGAGAGAGAGGGCTTTGGCAAGAAACGACTACGATCCATGTATAGAAGCGACACCGCCTGTCGACGGCAAATGCAAATAGAAATCATGGGCCGGTAAAGCTCGTAAAATGACGAGAAGACATAAATTGTGGTGGTCCCGTGTGCGCGAACGAGGTGGCATCGACGTCACTTCGTGGACAGGCCTCGATTTGCTCGTCGTTGCGACCTGTACCTTTCTCTCTCTCTCTCTCTCTCTCTCTCTCTTTCTCTTTCTTGTTCGCTCTTATGCTCTCTCCCGCTGTCTTTACGTTCGATCACGAGAGCAATAAATGTCCGACGTGAGTCGCGAGGATCCCGTTGAATTATTTATACCGCTTAAATGGATGCGGTGGCAGAGACGACGGAGTGATAATCGCGCACGAAAGCGAGCGACCGTTTCGTACATGCATATATGTATTATATATACATGTATGTATTTATATATCGTATCCGTGTACACGATGGTGTACATAGAGATATATGTAAATATGTATATATATATATATATGTGTGTGTGTGTGTGTGTGTGTGTATGTGTTTTTTTTAAAGAATCGTCTTTTTGTGTGTGGGCCGACGTTTTAAAACGCGAAACGAACGAATTCGATGAATCATCATGTCGATGGTTACGCAATCGAGCTGCTCCTACCGAAAGATTTCCTTTACTCGCTTACTCGAGTAATTACGCCTTTCGTTTCTCCGATAGCCTTCCTCGTAACGGTCAGCGCCTCTTTGAGAACCTACGTCCGTTCGAATCGCTTGATTTATTATCCCATCTCGAGAGATTTCTTTTCTTCTTTTTTTATTTTTTTTTTCGAAATGTCCGCCTCAAAGCTTGTATTTTGTTAATCATGAATGCAGTCACGGTTATACGCCTACTATGAATCATCGGTATGGATGATTTTTAATTACGATCACACGTTTTTGTGTTACTGTAATAGATTACAACATTAAATGATTTTTAGTGTTTCTTTCTTTCTTTCTTTTTTTTTTATTTTTCTTTTCTTGTCTTGTCTTGCCTTGTCTTTTAAAAAGGAGGTAGGTTTTTGCTATCGCATAGCCATTAATATTGTCAGACCGACGAGAGAGAAAGAGTGGAAGATGAGAGAGAGAGAGAGAGAGAGAGAGAGAGAGAGAGAGAGAGAGAGAGAAAGAACAAAATTTGTTTCTTTGCATAATCCCATACGCGCGAGTTTAAAAGAACGTCAGATTTAGACGGACCTTTCACTTTTTCATTTCTCTCTCTCTCTCTCTCTCTCTCTCTCTCTCTCTCTTTCTCTTTTTCTCGTTTGCCTACGTCCGACGATCACTGGTCAAGCATTAATCCGAGCTCGATCGAAACGACGCGGGGTTCTCGCGGCGTCGATATGGCGCATCCTAGGCACACGTGTTGTGACTCAGAAATGATAACCGATGATTTATCCGTGACAGACTGCAGGTACCGCAGATGGATTATCGTTCTGATTGCAAAGTATGAAATAATTAGGGAGCGGACCGCCAGCTATCCATCATCGAGTAACGATGGTCGCTTGTCAGGCGCCATTCATTTATCATACTCGCTCAGCCATCGCCCCTCTTCCAACAACCCATCGCATAGCCAATGTTCCATTGTTCGTATATCGGACGTAACCGTCCGTTACCGCTAATTACCTCCTGTCTCAACGAAAGATTACGTAGTCGAGGTATCAAACGTATTAACGTGTACTACTACACGTCTCTAAGATTCACTCTTGTCTCCCTCAATCATACTCTCTCTCTCTCTCTCTCTCTCTCTCTCTCTCTCTCTCTCTCTCTTTATCTTTCTTTCAGGGATTTCTTAATTCCCATTTGCCTTCATTTGAATTTTAATGTATACGGACGAGCAGTCATTCAATTACCGTTTATTCGGACGAAGATACCTCATATCGGTTATATGTGCATAGTACGATACGGATTATCATCGTCGTCATCGTCGTCATCGTCGTCATCGAAGTCGTATTACATACGAGATACTCGATGATCATTTAGTTAAGTCCGTTCACCACCATCTCTAAATCGTAGCGTGTGTATTTGACTTCAGCGATAGATACGGACAAAATATGAACTACAAGCGCACTATAGGGTAACGCTATTCAAACCGTACGACGATTGCATCGGTGTATATAAAGCTCGTGCGTAAGTAGCTTATGTGCTATTCTATGGTAACGTGAGAACGAGTTGGTGTTCGATAGAAATTTTTGTATGGGGTAAAAAGAGTATGAATACACAAAGGCAGGAAATATCCATAAGCCAGATTATATTTCTTTTGAAGATAAGAGATCCATCGAAAAGTGTTGGTTAATAGCACGAACATTAATACTTTTTGCTTCTTATTAATTATCTTATATTAAGTTACTATAGAGTATTTAAACGGCCATTATAGTCCGATATTATTTGCGATCGAAAATATAAGATAAAATGTAACATGTAAAAGAGAATAGTAACGCAACGGTAGAAAGAAAATTGTTGACGCATGTATCGAATTCTCAAATATGTGGTTATAATAGTTAAAATTAAGTACAATAGCGCGAGCAAGAATAAATATAAAATTAAACAAGATTAAATGAGAATGATAAAGTTTTCAGTCGGTTTACTTTAAGAAGTTATTTTAGAATTTTACTTTATATATAATAGTACATTAATGTTTAGTCAGGTTTAAATAGAAATGATTTTGAAATAGCACTGAAATATGCAGCCATTTACCTGTTAGTACTCTCATCGATTTATATTTCTATATATCGCAAATAATACCGACCGAAGTCTCACCAAATGGAGTTCGTTGCTTATGGAGACCCACGGACTGACGATGATTTAACTTGTATATTATTAATCTTTAAAAATAAATATAAAAAAATCGATGACGTTCAATGAATTTCTGAATGAAGTGAAAAAAATAAAAAATCAATACTACATAGCGAAATCTATTTATCTAATCAAAAAGTAGAAAAGAATCAAACTACATTTCACATAATTGAAATGTTTTGTGTACTCTTGTATAAAAATTTAAACCAATGCGTTTGGAAGACATTGCAGTGAATCCAAAAGAGATTTAATCGAAAATATTAGAATTTGTCGATAGGTTTTTCAAAGAAAGAAATTATTTTATCGTGCTATATATGATTTAACTTTATTCGTTAAAATATAATTAACTATGTAAAACTGAGATATATTGTGTTCAAGTATCTATAGTCAAAAAGTAAAAATTTTATAAAAACGCGAACATATGTGTGTACTCGCGTTTTATATTCTATGTAAATCGCAAGTAATACCGACCCAGATCTCTCGACGCGTGGAAATTGCTGCATCCGGTGGCTCTAACTCTAAAATCCGTATTTGCTAGGTAATCTAATCGAATTTTCGAGCAAATAAAACAAAGTCCCCGATAGGATTTTTAATCACGACCGCGTGCAACCACGTCTGTGTCCGTCGAAACGCGCGCAAGGGTTCTCCCTATACTTCCCGTAATCTCGTTTAAAATTCGATGACGAAACGAGCAATTCGATGATACATCGGACTCATCCGATCGCGGATGAATCTCTAACCCCTCGATAATTTAGCCCCGGAGAAGAAGAAGAGAAAGAGAGAAGAAAAAAAAAAACAAAAAAGAGGAAGAAGAAGAGACGTGCGCGCACGTGACAACGATGGAACTCGGAAGAAGAGGTGAACATATTGAATATCGCTCGACCCAACAAAGAAAAAAAAAAAAAAAAACCAGAATACCAAAATCGAGCTCGATTTTTTTCCTACTGAAAGAAGGATATCCGTCCAAAGTCCTATCCCAAGGGCCCCCATTCCAAGAGCCCACATCCATGGGCCCATACTAAGAGTCCCACCCGATGAACCTTTTCTCGATCGTCCCTTCGTCGATCGTTTACTCGTCCGAATGCTAAAGAAAATCAATTCGGTGATGGTCAAAGTTAATAAAATGCTCGATCGTATTTATATTGTACCCCGAGATCAAAATTTGTAAGTATCGAAATTTGAAATTAATATTATCATTAGAAGTTTCTCGCACGTTACGATCTTCGTAATGTTTTAGTTTAATCAACTCCGCATATCGTTTAAATAATCGTAAAATTCCCGTAGGTATTGTTATTTTAATTTAAGACGATATATCGATGAACATAACGATACGCACAAAAAAAAAGTTGTTACCCTCTGCATTTTCTAAGCGTATATCTCGTTCACTAAATATCATACGTTTAATAAATATATAGAAAGTATTAAAAAAGGAACATTCGCGTGATTAAGTTAATAATTAAATGGGAACAGTGTACTGGCTTTTATATATTTGTAGATAAGGGATAAGCCCATATGGAAAGCGTTGAGTATGTGAAAGGGAGGAATATTTTGGTTCTGGTCAAAGTATACGTCATAAGCCTGGTCGCGTTATATTCGCAAGTATATTTATTGCCTGGCATAAACCTTTTCATTTTTCCATTGTCGTTGGATGACAGCTTGTCTAAACACTTTAAGTACCCGGCTTCCCTTCGGCAGTTTTCTCTTTGTTCGGAGCAACGTTCGGCGCTCTCGGTTTTACGCAGAGGACGCTATGAGAAACCACTTTATAAATTGCATCTCTTGCTGCTAGCGAGTCGACGCTTTCGATAATAACTACCCCACCTTTTCTCTTTCTATCCCAGACCGGTTGTAAAAGTCGGTGGTGATTTGCCCTTCCTCTACCTGCTTCTTTCTTTGAAACTTGTAAGCACGAGAATGGTACTCGAAAGAAAGCTATAATGCGTCAACAGAATGTTCCTTTTTTTCTCTCCCTTCTACTTACTCTCTCACTCCCTCTCTCTTTCTCTCTTTTTTTTCTTCTTCTTTTTGACAAAGGATTGTCTCGTCGAAAGCCCAATATCGTTTCTCGACACGACACGAAAAAATACAAACACGGTGGTCGTGTCTAAACGTTCGGACATCAAAGTTTTCAATAATATTTGACCGATTTCAACGTTCCCTTAAGAAATAGCCCTGCCCTATATTTATCTTAAACCCCCCTCCCCACCCCTCCCCCCATAGAAATACGTCTGAGTATAATAAACACAACTTTTATCCTCGGAACAGATTAATGTTATTTGTTTTTGCTATAAATATTTCTTCGAAGTGTCTCGTGTAATCGATGACTAATCGTACTATTACATTGGTTCATTCATCATAACGAATAAAGTAAATAACAGGATTAAAGAGATTTCATTTACGAGAGAGTACAGACATCGATGTAGTCATAAAATTTCTTTGTTTGTCAGACAATGTATGAACTAAGTCGCATTCATCTGATAAGCCGATGAAAATGTTTTCCTTTTCTTTTGCAACGTAACGTACTTGCGGTCGTTTTCAATGTCAAGTAGATGTCGTTCTCTTCTTCGAACTCCCCCCCCCTCTCTCTCTCTCTCTCTCTCTCACTCACTCTTTCACACACTCTTCTCAATTTATAGTTTTATACCTGTGTGCCGGGAAAGAAGAGCTACCTCCTAGACAAGATTTACTGCGGCACGCCCGTCTCAATTGCGGAACAAATTTATCTTCTCTGCGGTCAGCAGCCTCCCCATTGCTTCCTAGCCTCAATCTTGGTTCCGCTTCTCCTGAAATATTGGCTTACACCCGAGCTCGAAAGTTACTTGACAAACGAATCGATGTACCAACAAGGGGAGAGAAGGCTGAGTTTAAAGGAGAAAAAGAGAGATCGGCCTCACCCGCGTTAAAGAGAGTACGTGTGAGAAAAAGAGAGAGAGAGGGAGAGAGAAAGAGAGAGATACTGAGGGGTAGAGGGGTAAGGTGAAAGAAAGAAAGAAAGATATATATATATATATATATATATATATATATATATAGAAAGAGAGAGAGAGAGAGAGAGAGAGAGAGAGAGAGAGAGAAAGAAAAAAGGAGGGACGGGTCCCTATGGGGCGACAGGCCTGTAAACTTTCCCGCACCATGATGTCGAGAAAGGAGAACTCTCACAGGAGAGAACGACAGGTTCGCGCCTGTAAATTGTGCTCCCGACATGCAATTAGCTCGACGATATCGCGCGCTTCAACCTCGACGCACCACCACCACCACCACCATCACCATCACCACCACCACCATCGGCACCATCACCACCATCACCATCGCTACTCGTCGTCGCTTCGGCCGACCGAGTGTAGTAGTCGGTCGTCGAGTGAGCCCGTAAAGACCTCGAAAAACGCGCCGAAGAAGTGGTCGGCGCATTTTAGCGGCAATGCCGATGTTTAAGTCGCGTCAAAGGACGAATAAACGTGATGAGATTAATAGCAAGCTCGAAACCGGAATGCGGTAGTCCTCGCTTTCAGATATAGCTTATCTTTACTTCCTTCAACGTATCCCTTTTCTTTTCCTATTCTTTCGTTCCTTTTTTTCCTTTTTATCCCTTTTAGACATCGTTAGTCCTTTTCCTGTCGTCGTACGTACCTACACACGCAATATATATATATATATATATATATATGTGTGTGTGTGTGTGTGTGTGCTATATTCGTTTTGTCTTTTACCAAGCATGTACACGAGACTGCTGCCGTTCGCTACTACAAGCAAGCAAAGAAATGAGAAAGAGAGAAAGAGGAGGAAAGAATTAATGGCCCGTGTTTTTCTTACCATTCGGAGGAAGGCCACGGCATTTCGAGAAATTACCGACTATCTTCCCCTATTATACCAAGCTTGATATTGTAATTTATTGTATTATGTCCACCGCACGTTTTACTCACGTGCTCCGCGTAGAGATTCTGGGAAGGAGGAGGAGGAGGAGGAGGAGGAGGAGGAGGGGGAGGATGTATCGAGCGCTTTCTCTAATAGAACTTGTCGCAATATCGGGAATTACTTACTATTTGATGGATGCCGTTGTTACATCGATCTAAACGAGTGATCATCGAGCGATTCAATTAATTAATCCTTTACGCTTTCGTATTTTTATTTTCTTTAACTTTTTATATTTAACTCTCCATATTAGTCGATTGTACTTTAAAGGACATGTGATCGATCATATTGAATTAATATATGGCGTGTCGTATTAATGGATACTATAACGTCCCTGCGAGCGGTATAATATAGTAAATACAATATAGATCATTTTCTTTCTCTCTTTTACAAACGAAAGAAAAAAAAAAAAAGAGAGAGAGAAAGAAAATAAGCACGACGTAAGGACATTTTCGAGAATATCGCTCGACGCTGTTCGAAATGATTTAAAACGTCGTATTCGTATTATAATTCCAACGGAGAAGTCGGCATCATCGATCGTTGGCTTCCACCTCAACGATTCTGTTGCATAACGATAGTGATATCGCTTTTACGTGCACCGTTCTGTCAAATTACGGTCCGCGTATGCACCACTCCAATCAAGATTGAACGTTTTTAGGTCGTACATGTATTTACAAAGGTCCCTACTTACTTGAAAGTATACATATATGCATGTATAACGGGTACCCAGAAAAGAGAAGAATGAGAGTAAGAAGGGGAGAGAGAGAGAGAGAGAGAGAGAGAGAGAGAGAGAGAGAGAGAGAAGAAGGAGGAGTAGTTTCGTCCTGCTCCTTTGCTTTCTTTCAGCAACAAGAAACTTACGAGTATTGCGACATCTCCCTTTTAAAGTTGACGTGACGTACGACTCTCGTGACTGGCAACTCGAAATTTATGGAATAACCAAAATACTTACGGCAGAAAATACGAGCCGTGTGTGACCACCTACCACATACGAGAAACTCACTCGAGCCTTTTGTCTCTCTCGTTCAAATTATTTTGCTGACGAACGAGAACGAATGGGTTATAACAATGGGCTATAAAATTCACTAACCATAATATTCGTTATCTTGTAATAAAATTAATCAACGATCTATCCACGGTGGTTTCGTTTATTTATATAAATCAAACGACCGTAGTATATGAACTTAAACGGTACGAGTACGTGCACGATCAAGACCAATCGCACGTCCTTCTTTTTCCTTGTCTTAGGTACAGGGGCGCGCATTTCAATTCTTCGTAGTTGAAATAGACAAATTGCAAACCTTTTGACTTGATCGTGACACGCTGTCGTGTTATCGGTTAAACGTAAAGGAAACGTACGTATAAGAAAAAGAGAGCAGCCCTGGAATATAAACGTATACCGAAGAAAGACGTTTGGAACGCTCGTACGAGGCGTAAAGCAAGGGCCCAGAGACTTTATTCCATTTCGTGATGTGCGTTACGCTTACTTACGTACTAACGTTCGTTCATTGGCATTCCGAATCATTCTAGATTCTCGGAGTTTGCCGCGGACGCGCGTTGAGAATGATACATTATTTCCCATGCGAATGTTTCTTTACTACGTAATGGGCGATAAATAACATAAATTAATGCCTTATTCCAGACATGTCGGTTATTTATACCCCGGAATAACTTTATCCGCGGCGCGTGATTACCGGCAGGCACGCAGCCCTGCGTTTTACTCCTTGCTTTTTTCTACTTTCTCTCCCTCCGTTTTTCTCTTTGTCTCTCTCTCTCTCTCTCTCTCTCTCTCTCTCTCTCTTTCCTTCCCGTCTACCCACTTCTCGTATTCTGTCTCTCACTTTCCTTGGCTCCCCTTTTCTACTACCCGAACGAACTCCGATGGTGGCGGCGTTTCACGCGGTCGAACAACATGCGACACGGACTAAAGCTCGTTAAGCTCTTTGCGAAATCGCATTTCGTTACCTGCTATCAATTTATCGGACTTACGAATGAGATATTACAATATGAAATTTTTACTCGGTCGAACTTTTTTCACTTATTTTTTTTTGCTTTCCTTTCATGTTTCTTTTTTTCTTTCTTTTTTCTTTTAAGATATAGAACGAGGTTAAGAATAGATGGAAATCGTGCTGAAAGATCTTTCAAATTAATTAGAGTTCGCAATTAATGCGTTATAACTAATGACATGGCCATTTATTTAAATGCTATCGTGTTCGTACGTAATTAAATTTATCTGCATATTCGTCAGTATTTTGATAGCTCATATACTTTCAATCGTACCCCCCCTCTCCCCCCCCATTAATAATTTTCATTTTATACGCTGGGAGTATTACGTCATATTTGTTCTTGAATTTTCGATTATTATTGTCATGATATTTGTTCTTCTTTTGTATTTTATGGCGTAATTTATAAGTCATTAACCGATGATCAATCAAATTTTTTACGACATTTGATTCATGTAATTATGTATAACATATATTATATAGTGTATATATGTGTGTGTATATATATATATATATACACACAGACACACACACACACACACGTGCACGCACGTAAATTCCAAAGTCTATATTAATAATGACTTTATATTTTATAAATTTCATGGGACATAATTAGTATTTATATAAATCTCTAAATTGTGTTGTTATAAGTTTTACGATTTTTAATCACAATAAATGTCATGATAATTTTGTTTTTATCTTTTAAAGATAATTATGCGATTGTACTTCGTTAATCCGCAGCAATTTTGAGGGATTTGTCATAATTTTGTGCATATTTTATTTACGTTGATTTATAGAACAGATGAGTGTTCTGCAGCCATTGTAAAATTTCCCAAGTAGAAAGTAAAACAATTAAAATCCCTTTGGTGCTCATTTTGTCAAGGACAAGGTTCGTATTGGTACAGCTTTCACGTTGTAATTTTTCTTGTAGGAAGTTGATGAGAAAGACCGTGAGTAAATCCTCTGAGGGTTTTTCTCTTTAGTCATATATTTCTCTTTGTACCTTTTTTCTTGATTTGCGTCAAGGCTGCCAATTTATTTATGTTAGCTCAGGATAGTATTTTATATTGTACATACAGTAGAATTATATTATTAAAATTAATAGCATGTAAAATTACGTGCAATTTCGAATTTTTTTTGTGAAATTAGCGGAAAATGTTTATTATCCAATCTCGTGAAAGAAAAAAAAAAAAGAAAGAAAAACATTTCGTGAAATATAACGTATTTTGCATCGTATTTTTGAAGAGAAAATGTTATATTAATATCGCCACAAGGACTTGACGTAAAATATAATCGTGGAAAAATGTGCGAGTATCGTTTAAAAATTTTTTTAATGTCTCGACGCTTGTATTAAATATAAAGATAATAATCATTTTAACATGTGTTGTAAAATATACTTTTACAATTGTATTATTAATTAATAATAATAAAAAAAAAATTAAGATTAAATAACATTCGTTGGTAATTCATGAACTTATATTACCAGTTATATTGAATCACCTTGTAGTTTAAAAGAAACGTATTATACGAGATAATATTCTTGAATTATCTCATTATAATGTTACGAATTTAAATTAAATAAAAGTTAATAAATTAATGTTCATCGCGCTAATTTTCATCGATAACTGTCGTCGTATCAGATGAATCAAATAAGTGAATTAATACTTCAGGTGGTTTAATAACTCTTTTATTTATAATGCTTATCCAATAAATAATAAATAATTGCACCTACGTGAGAACAGCAATGTACTGTCCTGTTACCATTAATACAATCGCATATAGACATACCGTGATATATAGCTGTGGAGTTGATAGAATTTAGTTTATATTCGATATAACACTGATATGTTTTGCGATTGATGTATCTTAAACGGATCTTCATTCTTATAATATTATTATATTTTGTTAAATATTCTACATAAAGTGTTTTTGCTGTTTATCATTAATTCGTAATTAGTTATAGTTTTACATAACAAGTTATTCAAAAGACTAGTCTCAAATTGTCGAACTCGCAAACATAATTATTAACCATGTGGAACAACGTCAAATTCAACGGAACACGTTAAAGACATTAGTAGAGATCCAGAGATTAAATCACCGTAAGAAATCTTTTACGGCAATGACTGCTAGTTCTGTCTAATATATTTTCCAGAACTCACCGAGCATGACCTAAAAATACTATTCACAAATACATACCGATTGTCACGAACAGTATATTACATTTTACTTTTGCTATTTTAAAGAATTTAATCTCAGTCGTTTTTTTCTCTCTCTCTCTCTCTCTCTCTCTCATTTTTTCCCTTATTATTCAATCTAAAGGATATAAATTTGTATAAAATCTGTAATGTTATATGTAAAAGTAATCAATATCAGATAGAATGAAATCACGGAAAAAGAATGAGAAAGTAAATTGAAATAAGCCGAATGAATTCAATCTCTATATCATACGCATTTATACGAATCAAAGGATTAAACGTAACGCGTTAAAAGTATCGTTTATCCAGGTGTACGTGCGTTTTTCGTTAAAATCGATTTGAACGAATGTTTAACGATGGCTGACGGGTATTTTGTTTCGACGTTCGTATATACGCGCAAAGAACATTACGTTATCACGTTATAAATTTCGAACGACACGTCCAAGGGGTTATTTTTACGATTGTCATTATTACAGATGAGTAGAAAAAAAAAAAACAAAAAAAAAAAAAGAAAAATGCGTGTCCACTCAAAGCCAACTACTCGTAAATGTTAAAGTACATTATATGTATTAGGAAGTTCCTAGTCCGACTAGTTACTTCGAAATAAAAATTACCGAGATACATTCAAACTTTTTCTTTAGTAACTTAATTTCAGTCGGCGCTCGTTTAAAAACATTATCGCTTTTTTGTTTCTCAGAGACATATAAGAAAAAGTAACATTGCGACACGTGGAAGTGATTATCTATTAGGAACATCGTAAAACGTGCCGGTTACTTGAATATTTATTAGATAGAAAAAGCATTTATAAAATGTCTTCGAGTTATTCATATAGGAAACGAACAATATTTCATTTTCTCTCCTTCCTATCAAATACATTATTGTCACGTAAACGTAGTCAATTAATTTTCCTTCTGTTAAATCGAAAATACTTTACGTACATTTTAATCGTACTCTCGAAGTATTTTGTACGGTCTTGAAGGTTCGATTACGAGTTGATAGAAAGTATCCTCAGATGGCAGTGGAATACGCCAAACGTGAAACAGCCGGTAAGACCGTTATCTACTTTCCTCCCAGTAAATCCTGCTGTTGAATCGCACTCGATACACACACACACACACACATATATATATAAACGATATATTTCTATACTTACGTATATCCAGTATATACATACACATACATACACATATACATTGAATCTATAGAGCCGACGTTCTATTCAGAAATCGAATGGTACTCGATAGATTTTGTCGCCTTGTCGCTTTAACATATTACTCGAAATAAAGTACGTATATCTAAATGGCGTTAAACGTTATGGAAAAAGATCAATCGATCTACCGGCTGAATGGAGGATGGCCGACGTTAAAGAAACGTACCGTTAACATTAAAGACAGCTGTACTCGCGCGAAGCAAAAAAAAAAATATAAATAAAAAAAAAAAAAAAAAAAAAAGAAACGGAAACAGAAAAAGAAAAAGAAAAAGAAAAAGAAAATGTCCAACGGTTGAATTACTCGATGTCGTTCCAGCGAAAGCGTCTATATCATCGGTCAGATTAATGTCACTTCAAATTTAACACCCCGATGCCGACAATCGGCGCACGCGACTTTATGCGTGGCCCAACGCCCGCATATCTTTCCCCGTCAGTTCGATAACCATGAATATGTAGAGGCACGGCCAGAGCCATGAATTCTACGATAAATCGGCAAATAAATATTAATTCAAATTATAATGCGACGAATACGAACTCGAAACTAGTAATTAGTAAGTATTTCCCTTCTGTCTTTTTTTTTTTTTTTCCTTTTTTTTTTTCTTTTTGTCTCTTCTCTCCTTCTATTCTTTTTTAATGAGAGTCGTTTAAGCAAATCGACTCCGCTCGTTAAATATATCTCTCGTAATGATCGTTACCATACATCTTCCTTCATTATACGTCTCGTTGGAAAGGATCGACGGAACCTCGAGATGAGGTATATCGTTAAAAGGCAGTTTCGAAATACTTGACGCGTATGTAGATTACGAGTAAGGCTACAGTTAAGCGTACCGCGCTAGCTGCATATTTCATTCGATCTATCCGATAATGACTTTCGAGTACTCGCGTAGGCGTACGAGTACTTTTTTTTTACGTAAGTGTCTATTAAACATTCGCGTGAAAAAGATTGAAAAGCAATTTGATCGGGCTCGATCGAGTTTTAAATCTCGCCTATTCTTAATCTCTGTTTTCTTTTTGGGGAGAGGGGGGGAAGGGAGGGAGGTACGATCATTTGTTAATGATACACCGAACTGACTACCTTGTGTCGCGTATTCGAAAGGCTTCTTTACGTACGGCCCTGGATTTCGTCGGTGAGTTATGGACTCAACGGCTCAACGTGCACGTCGCGGCATTAATTCGGTCTATCGCTCGAACAAACACATGTCGGATTACTCGTACCGCTCTGTTGGTGTTTACAAGTACGTATGTACCGAAGAAGAAAGAGGGAAAGAACCGGAGAAAGAGGAAGATGAGGAGGATGAAGAAAAAGGCTCCAAGGGAAGAAAGAGAAGATGAAGAACACGAATAAGAAGTAGTAGAAGAAGAAGAAGACGAAGAAGACGAAGAAGACGAAGAAGAAGAAGAAGAAGTCGAACGAAAAAGGAAAGCGAAGAGATCGAGACAAGTCTGTTCTTTCATTAATCAACGATTAAGCCTCTGGCCTCGTCCTTTATGAATTATTATGATACCACATCTCACGACATCGCCATCAGTCACGACCTGTCGTGTATCTCGGTAACTATCTCCCGGGCCGCCTGGCAGACGTGTTTACATTTATCACCGTCATCTTTTCAGCATGCTTGATTTATCTTCGGAGCATTATCATCTGGCACTTTGACATTTTGTTTAAATGGATAAAAGTGGTTAATGTCGTTTCTCCTTGAGAGGGATGGAGCTTTGCGGCTGGAGGATTGCGGATATAGCTACGTAGTTGGTATACGTATGTAGTTACGTATTATATGGGCTAAGATTTGCTTCTCGATAAAGATTTATTTTCTAGGAGGCATCGATCGCTTTTAAAAACGATTGCATTGGTTTTAAACGGAAGTTTATTTCCATAAATACAATCATAGCGTGCAGTATTTTCAATGCTCTAGATAACACGTGTAACTTTATTTCTATTCGTACATATAATCAGTGTAAATAACAGCCCGTTACGATATTATATTTATTCTTAAGAACAGGTATTTGTATAAAACATCGCTTATAAGAGAAAAATGATAGAAAGAGAATTCCATTGAGAAAGAAAAAATAGAAAATATAAGGAGGAATTCTTTTCGATATTATTATAAGATTGTACATATAAATATGTTAACAGGTCAAGAACCAAAGATACGACAACGTTACGTTTTTATGTATACTTATTAACCAGTTGCAACTTGGAACTATTGTAGATTAGAATGCGGCAATTTTCAGAAATAACTCTTTTTCCTTCTTGTCATGAGGCACTAGTCACGCACTTATGATCTATTAACTATAATGTATTGCTCCGATAAGAGAATTTTAAAAACCATTAATGTCAACTTACGAAGCTTGAGCCAAGGCCGGCGATATCGATTTCTCATTTTTAATATATTTTCCTTTGACTTATACGTATATCTGTGCATGTACGTACGTGTAGTCAATGCTAAAGTTATAATCGTTTTTATCTTTTTATTAGTAACGACTATCGATGCTGTCTTATGCAAACATTGAAAAACGTTCGCTTATTATAACTCTAGAAAGGAAGAAAATTTTTCAATTCAATTTGAAAGTCTATAAGAATCACGATGTTCCATAAACGAGTGTAATTTTTGTCAACTAAAGGGACAAACTGACTGATTTTAAAAAATAAAATAAATCTAACCAAACGTTACACTCGGTTTATTTATCGTTGCGAGAAATGCTACTACGCTGTAATGCATTAAATCACTCGAGATCTTTCAATATGACCCCCATTTTATAATAAATATTTTAACATTAACACATTGGAAATCGATAGGGTAAAATTATTCGAAGAAATTTTTATTTAATAGACTGTAAAAATCAATCTCATTAAGGTTATTTCAAATTAAGAAGGCGAATGATTATAATTTATTAATATCCTTTTTTATTTTTATTTTTATAAGTTAACTATTTCTAACGATAGGACGCCAGTTATATACGATATTTCTAACAGTGAATTGTTGACCGTAAATGTATTAAAAATTAACGAAATGGCCGAGAGAGAAAGAATCGATACTAACGAAATTGTAAAAGATACTTTAATGGAACGTGAGGATGTCTCATTTACAATTTCAAACGAATCACCCGAATTAAACGATGACATGCGAGAATCGAATTCGAATAAGAGACATTGAATGATTATGACCTAAAAAGAAAGAAAACAAAAATAAATGTAAACGTTGATAATCGTAAGAAGCAACGAATGCCACTACTCTGTCCACTAGTTTTTCATGAAATTTTTTTTTTTATAGAGAGACTCATCTCGGGTGATAGGTATCTATGCGTCAATACAAATCATAAAGGTAACGCCATTAATCGAGCGCAGTGACGTTTTGACGCATACCGATACAATATTTTTTTTTCCCGAGGCGTAATCAATATCCGTTGTCAGATCAATAATGTCGCTCGAGTCAATCAAAAATTTTAGCATCCATGAGGTTGGTGATGACGTTGATTGTTCGGACTTCCTATCATTACCGAAGTTTCACGTCATACGGTACGAACGAAAAGTAAAAGTAAACTCGAGCCGATCCGTCCGATTTCAAAAGTTATTTATTTCAATAATATAAAATTTATTACGACGAAATATTCGAGAGATGTTTTATTGTACAAAGTAATACGTCTACCATTATATTCCATTTGTTCGATATATTATTAGAAATAATTATCGATAAGATTTAATATTAGAAATTGATAACAACTATGGACGTAATATTAAAAATATTCCGATATCTATATGATTACGAATATATAGTTTGACGTTAAGAGTAGTCGAGAGAATTTATGGAAATTTAAAATTTGTATAAATTTATATTTATCCTTAGGAAGCATAGAATTTCAAAGTAGTCCGACGTATTCTCCCCGAACGCTAACTCGTTTCAATTTGAATGCAATACAAATAGATATGTTTCCGTCCGACATACTTGATTTTCAAAGGAAACGTTTAAGATGTATAAATATTCATGCGATTTAGCGAAGTCCGTCGACGATCGTGTTAATGATTTGAAAACGTGTAAGAATTGAATGACTTGAAAACATTTTACACGTTTCGTAGTACGATATTATCTTATACATAGTGTCAAAAATATTCTCGCTTCCTTCATAAAATTTCATCTCGCGATTTCTTCTCGTTTCTCTGACTTTCGCGCGGGCAACAAGTTAACCATGAATTCAAATTCGTATACCAATCGAATATACGTATACACGTATACGTTTACTCATGTATACCCTGTACGCATACATACGTATACGGTTTTATTCTACGTTTCGGATTTTCGTACCGCTGCCCGATAAATCTGTCGACATTAATAATCATAAGTGTAAGTTATCGTCGGACCAATGGACCAATAAAAGCGACGGAGAAGTTAATGCCGGGGCCAGCGGAGTGGGGATTAATGCTAATCAAGAATAAATTATAATTATACTAACACCCTCCGCATCGGATCTCTCTCTCTCTCTCTCTCTCTCTCTCTCTCTCTTATTCTCTCTTTCTCTCTCTCTCTCTCATTCTCTTCCCCCCTTCCTCCTCCCTATCTCGGTTTCTCTCGAGGTTCTCTCGACTTCGGGTCTTTACCGAGAGCTCGACAGGCTAGTGAAGGAGGGAGGAGAAGGAGACGATGGGAGAAAGGGAAAAAAGGGGGAGGGGGAAAGGACGAAGGAGGGATGGCCTTAATTTATTGGACGACCGAAAAGACATTGCGCGTAAGCGCATAATTTGTGTTTATCAGGATCCGGCCATTTACTCATGAAACATATTACCGGTTTATCTGCCGACTCGGATAGCTATTTTATTGTAGGGATGTTTATCGTATATGGCAGGCTTGGAATATATGTACGATGACGGTGCACGCGCGTATGCATACCTACACGGGGAGAAGCATCTCGGAGCAGGACGCATTTAGTCGTATAAGTGCCCCGCGGGCACTTAATGCCGGTTTTAAATGCCGTATATATATTTCCGGCTCAAAGCTGTCGAATGCGTTACGAAGTTGAAAGCTCCGCGCGATATCGCGGCTGCGTATGCCGTATACTGAAATTATGTCATATTCCAAGGGATAATCTTCGATAAAATGACGTCGTATTTATCGTCGAATCCTAGCTGGAATCCTTTCTCGATCGCTCGTCCTTGTTTTAAGGAGAATCGTCTAAGTCGACGAGCGCGCAAGACTACGTGCCGATTCGATTATTCTCGGCGCCAATGACGAATAGAGAAACGTATTTAATCTCGTACCTTCCCGTCTAGACGGAAATAAAATTTCGATACTTTCCTTCTTTCATCCCTGACAAACCCCTGTCCGCTTACTTGTCAAATCCGAATACGATTTACATCGTTTCTTTTAATCTCGGATTATAACTCCGTGGCTTTTAATAATATTAAACATCGATAAACGCGTCGACGCTCTTTCGGGAGATAAATGTTATCTCGTCGAAAGACCAACGTCAACGAATTTTCAAATTTATTTACCTCCCCAATCTACTAATAGCGCGGAAGAGAGACCTTTTCTTACGACATCGACCAAGAACAGATTCTATCATTGTTAATTAAAATTGATGATCTTCCTTAAAGTTGAAATACATCGTGGTGTTTTTTTTTTGTTTCCCCCTCGTATCGTAACACAACGAACGTTTTATCCACTTTGGGATCGATTTTGATTACATTTTGCATCGCTCTCTATTAAAACACACATTCTATGTGATCTATCTTTACCTGCCATCTTATATTTTCAAGAAAGTCGCACGCAGTATTATCCAATATCTATCAAAAACAACGCTCCCGCATTCTCCCAGAGTTTAATGTCGGTAATTCGAGTCGCGATAACGGAAGGCAAATAGGAAATTACGAAATATCGCTTTAATCGCGAGCGACGGTTTTATCAATAAAGGAAGAGAGCGAAGAAAGAGAGCGAGAGAAGAAACTTTCACGTAGCCCGTTTAGTTCATAATATCTATGTCAACATAATGGTTTGATCATATTTTTTTTTTTTTTTTTTTTATCTAAACGATTAATCGGTATCTAACGTCGGTACCGTGATATGCGAGTCATTCTTCTGATAATTCTTATCGTATAATTATTTTATTTTATTTTTTTTTTATTTCTTTTCTTTTCTTTTTATGCGAATCAATAACGAACATCGACCGTTATTAGGCATCGGTCAATGAATCCTTCATTGATATTCGTAGCCGATATAAACTTCTTGATTAAATAAGAAACGATATCGCGGAAATGGGAAGATAGGCCTTTCCTATTTTACGAAATGCAAACAACTTTTCTTGTTCACCTTCGAAAGGAACGTTTGCCACGGAAGGTTTACGCTACTTCCGTTGGATGAGAGACGATCTCTGTCTCACTTTCTTTCTCTTTCTTGGCGGAGAATGAGTGGGAGGAGAGAAGATCGTAAGAAGGAGGGAAAGGCGCGAGCAGAGCAGAGCTTATTTACACAAGACTCGAGTGATGTATGGCCCGCTGCTGGACGTTGTCGGTGCCTTTCATTCGAGCGGCTTTCGCAGAGAGACAAGAGATAACCTCGCCTCTGATCAACGACTCTTTAGGACTCTCTAAAAGCCGGCGTTGCGTGATCCAAGCACTACTACTACTACTACCACCACCATCATCACCATCACCATCACCACCATCACCATCACCATCACCATCACCATCACCACCACCACCAACGGCAACAGCAGCAGGGTTCAGCGCGATGTATGAGTAATATCTTGCTTCGTCGAGTTCGTGCATGCGCCTATATAAAACCAAACCTTTTACCTTCCGACGTCCGATCTCGACTCTGGCATGAATTATCTCCACGTCCAAGTTACGCGGTATTCGTGATTTTTATGGGACTTAAAAAGTAATTTTCTTATCGGGATTATACCTACATATATTTTGAAAGAAACATAGACGGTTAAGCATCGCTCTTGCGATACTATATTTTCTTAAGATACGATTTAGAGATCCAGCCTTGTAACTATGTCACAGCTTGACCTAAGAGCGCTTTTATCGCCTCTCGTAAACGTCAAATAATAATTTAACGACGTGACATATCCAGCTATTGTTAGCTCTCTTCTTTCTATCTTTCTATTAGTTTTATCGATCTAGGGTGCCACTACGATTCACCATAAAATTATATCACCGAAGTAATTACGTATTGATTATAGCTACGCAAATAGTCTCTTTTAATTCGGTTCAAAAGTTACGTCTTTTTTTTTTTTTTTATCTCTCGCTAATCTCTCTTTGTTCACGATAATCGAATAATTTTATGAAAATTTTCTTCTTTCGGAAATATTCTTTAAGATGGTAACGACGGTACTGAGATCGTTCGAACAGGAACACTGCAAAGACGGTTGCGGCAGTTATCGTATAATACGGTACGCGATGTTGCACGCTTTGGTACACGCGAATTAACCGACGGTTATTGCACGACGATACGAGCATCGAATGTTTATCGTTCGTCTTGAATGCGCATCTTTCGTGCGCTAGAGCTCGTGCACGCACGGTCCCGCGAACTTTGAATCCACCGCCGCTTACTCCCCGTAAATGACTCTACTCGTATTTTTTTTTTTTTTTTTTCATCGCTAATATTATATGTCCCGTTTCAATGTTCGACGAGCATAAGGCCACGAAATTTATTAATTTATTAAAGTATAATTATTATAATAATTTTTAATTACAATGTATAAAGAGAATTTGGACTTGACTATAAAATGGTACGGTACATCGATAACATCATTTGTATCCTAGATTTGAAAATTTAGATATATATATATGTATATACAAATAGATATATCGTATACGTCGAATTTATCGCAATAAGGAAACAGGAAACGATCAATTCCAGGACAGAATCTAACGAAACGGTCAGTTTTTAATCATTTTACAAGGGACACGAATTTAAATATATATATAAATATCGAAAAATGTGTAGTCTGATCTTAAGCCTTTATGCACGATTAACAAATTGATCGAAAAGAAAATAGTAATATCCCGCGGTAAGAATATTTGAAGGCAGAATTAATTTATCGAAAATTAATATTAATATCAATTTCAAAAAGAAAGATTTACCGATTAAATCAAACGCTATTAACGAATCTACAACGACAAGAACAAACATTTAATTAAATCAAATTTGATCAAGGAATATTCCGAGACTCTTTAAATATTCGAGGTACGGAGCGAGCCATTCGATTTATTCGGAGCGTTCGATTTAGCCCACTTTCGAAGGAGTTTCGCGGGATGCAAATGGACCGAGGGCCGTTGAAAGGCGTTAAAGGTTAAACCGCGCGATATCGTACAGAGGGAATAATTGGAAGCGTCTCGCTCGAGTCGGAAACCGCAGAATACATTTGGACGAACTCGTGGATGAGTCGCGAGCTTTCGAGTCTCTAGATACGTTCGGTGGCCCAACGAGGCCGACGAATCTCTGCTAGTACTGCCAGCTTTGGAATTCGCGCGTGGTTCGGCTAGAGATATAGTAGCTGGTCAACAATGGAACCGGGGATAGAGAGCGAGAGAGATGGAGAGACAGAGAGGGACAAAGAGAGAGAGAGAGAGAGAGAGAGAGAGAGAGAGAGAGACTCGTGCATCGAGAGGACTCCGCAAGTGGTCCCACATTCCAGCGACGTCGAATCGACGATCGGCAAGAGTGCCAAGGGGTAAAAGAGGGTGAGAGAACTCGAAATGCGAACGCTTATAGAGAAACGAGACAACGGAAGAGACCACGAGTGCGGGTTCGCGCCACCGTATGCATACCATACATCTCTCTCTCTCTCTCTCTCTCTCTCTCTCTCTCTCTCTCTGGTTTTCATTCTAATCCTTCTCTCTCTCTCTCTCTCTCTCTCGTTGATCGTAGTCTCTTTGGACTAACGGATCGGCCAATTTTCGGGATATGTTAAGACCCTCCACAATGTTATCCTGTCAGCGTTATCCCTCTCCCCCCTCTCTATCCCCCTCTCTCTCTCTCTCTCTCTCTCTCTCTCTCTCTCTCTTCGTCCACATTGGAATATGACACCACGAATCGGACCTTTCGAAAGCGGCGTACATTATCAAGTCACCGAATCGTATTCCACGTTTCAATGCGTGCTTTCCAAAACCAAATTCTCATCCCTCCCGAGCTCGTAGAATAGTAACGTTTTGCTACCGGATTATTCTATAGACGATTGTACGAAGAACGAATTTCGTTTGCGGATGTTTCTCAAGCTCGTTGATATGTAGCCACGTGGATGGGCGCACAGATACGATAATGACGAGGACGATGATGACGTTAAATAATGAGTAAATCGTGAGGGGTCATAGACACCTTTGTAATATTATCTGAGAACTTTTCCCATCTAGTAATATCGATCGTGATTTATTTATTAATAGATACGATAATGCATCGATCGTTCGTATCTCTAAAAACGGTGGCCGTTTTATTTTCATCCGCCATCATTGTATCGTCGTATTTATATAACGTATGAACTTGTAAAAAATATGAAAGGGTCTAAAGTACAGATTCTATGGTTATTCTCGAATGTTATAATAACTGAGTAGTATTAATAATGTAACGAAAATTTTCTTGTTATAAAATATAACCGAAAAATAACATAACCAATGCGTAAAACGAATGTCTAGTTAAATATATCAGAAATAAATCGTGTATTTTTTATTTTTTGTTCTTTCTCTCTCTCTTTTTTTTTTTTTTTTTTTCGTCGTATATCGAGACACTTAATATAACAAGAGGGGGTAGGTTATAAAACAGTATTACCTATAAGAATCTTTATCTGTTTAGGCGCGTATCTCGACGTGATTCGAACGAAGGAAGGAATCGAAAGGAAGAATGGAAGTCTCGCGTACGATCATCGATCGTCGAGTCAGAGCACGAATTTCGATCGAAACGGGGCGGTGACGACGAACCCTTTTGGCCGTGCATGTTACCGATGTACGCCGATGAGAAAGAAAGAGACGGAGCGAGGGAGAAAGAGGAGTGGAAGCGGCTTCGATGAACAGAGGGCCGTATTGTTTGTCGCGAGAGGCATTCCCCGATGTCGGCCGTCACCGGAAACATTCATTACGGCGCGTCCCCCGCCAGGAATCACTAATGTATTCGACGTCAACGACGTGGACGTTCGTCCTGTTGCCAGGCTTTCAAGGACCACGGCGCTACGCAGAATCGGGAATTCATATTAGGATAAAAAAGTTGGGACCGCCGGACCCGTGCAGGTCTTGTTACACGAAAAAAGAGAGAGAGAGAGAGAGAGAGGTTAGAGAAACGCAAAACTTTCGATCCTCTCTGCGTTCCTTTCCACGTTCCATCGCTTTGACTTGGATTTTGTCCGAATCCTCGTCATTGCTACTTCGCTTCTTTCTTTCGTTCTTTTTTCTTTTTTTTTTTTTTTTTTCTTTTTTTTTCCCCCACATTCATTTCTTTCGCTTTCATTCCTTCACAGTAAACTGCGATATTATGCAAGGGTACTGGTTGGATACGCAATAACGAGCGCATTTTAAATGAGCTATTAAAAATATACTTGTGCGTAGATATGGTTTTATCAAATAATTAGGCGATTTCATATATATATATTATAACATGTAATTGAATTGACATTTCACTATACTTTATCTATAGTAATTATGCAAGATGTGATTATTTAAAAATACTGTAATATACGTGTCTTGAAATAATAAGTATTAAAAAGATTCTAGTAAACGATAGATATATATATATATATATATATATATATATATATATATATATATATGTATACATATAATTATTACGGAGAATATTTAGAGTGTTCTCTGCATTAACTTTCCACATTTACATTATAACAGTATCTCGATAATATCTTGACAGTATCTTGACGGCAGATATCTTTTGACGGCCTCTTCGCAACAGGTACAAAAACAAACTGAATAATGCGATATTACGACGCAATCTCCTACATCCTATATCCTACGGATGACCTTTATAGCGTTAACGATTCGCGATCATTTATTTCAACAATTATTATTATTATCGATATGACTAAGCCAAGACGAAATACGCAAAGAGAAAACGTAAACACTCGATGAGATATTTTCGTTATAATATCCTCCGGCAGAGACAATGTATGCCCTTCTTAGGACATTGAAAATATCACGCGCGTTGATTTTAGTTGTTACCCGACTACTCGCGGTAGCCGTAGTTTATTCGTTCATTCGAGCGCGAACGCACGAGCTCGCGCCGTCCAATCGTCCTCGTTTCTTCCTCGTTGTCGTAGCACCTCGGCTGAAACCTCGTAAACGCCAGAAACGACCAATTAAACGAAACGAGGAGCGCACTGATGCATTCTCTGGCTGGTTGCCTGCCTGCCGGCATTACCTACAGGTTATACGACTCGCGGAATTACCCTCAAATTACACAGTTGGTACCGATGTGTGCACACTTCGCCTTTCCTCTACTTTCCTCTTCCTCTCGTGTCCCTCCCTACCTTCCCTTCCCTTCCCTTCCCTTCCCTTCCCTTCCCTTCCCTTCATCCGTATACTTACTCGTTGGAATAACAACCAGCTCGGTAAGGTATAACAACACAGACGCCATCGCCATCATCGAACATACACAATTTTCACTGTATTCTCTTCTTCCATACCTTTTCCTTTTCCCTGCGATCGAAGTTTGCACGGAGAAGAGAAGGATGGAGGGTGGGAGGGAGGGAGGGAGGGAAGAAGAAACAGGACGAAGGGTATACTCGTCGGTCGATTCCTGATGAGTGATCAGCCACGAAGAAAGTGACGGTTCGCGCACTTCCGAGCGTCTATTATTGCGATTTGACTGATCGATTTAACGCGAGAGTCGAACGTTCCAAGAAGTCATAAAGAACGTTGGGCATGCTTCTTCGGGAGTATCCTCGACTTTGGTCATTTCACGTCGTCGTGAAGGAACTAAGAAGGTAGAGAAATGAATTAGACGAGGATGGTTAAGAATGGCGTTACGTACCATTTTCAACAGTCGATTTTATATTCCAATCGAACGATAAAGACTTTTCACGGAATATGATTATTATAACGAAATATCGTTGCTCCTTTAAAAATATATATTTTTATGACGTAGACAGAAAGAATAGTAATCGGTGTTAAGGCAAACAGATATTATCGTTTTTATTATGAGGTACCGAGAGAGTAATTATTCATGTTATAATCCGTATAATAATCTATTTGGTCGCTTTGATAAACGATCTCTAACGTTATAATGTAGCGACAATTATTACAACGTAATGGGAAGAATATGTAAGTCCGTATATTAAATCCATAAACATTCGATTCGAGTATTATGACTTATGGCTCATTAGCATATCATAAAATGAAAGTAATGATATTAAATGCATGCAAACTAAATGGATCGTATTTCTCTAAGGACGTTGTAATGACGAAACGACAACGACAACGACATGTTGGGAAACGATCATTCAGGCATATCGCGAGAACCCGTTGTCGATTAGTTATCGTAGGAGAATCGATCGACTAAGTGACAACGCGTACGTGCAAATTATGATCTGCGTATCGGGGAAAGAGTACGAGCGAAGGAAGTCATAAACAAAAAGCAATGAGAGCACATTAACATGCAGAGCAATGGTAGTTGGTTGACTTTAATAGGATCACCAATAAATCATCGTCCTCGCCCTCCCCCCTAACGGACGCATAAACTCCGATTCTCGTCGACTCTTCACCGAGTAGCGATTAATTGTAGATTTAATGATTCGTTGGCGATAAAACGAATCTCATATGCGCGGCATAGACTCGGTTCCACGAAAGAGGATATCCGCAGTGAGATGTACATACTTACTTTTAAATTATGATCTTTGATAAAAAGATATATATATATATATATATATATATATATATATATATATACACACACAGGATGAGTATGATATTTCAAAAATGTTTGTAACCTTTTTTTTTCCATTAGAAATGGAAATACTCGTTTCAAAAGAAAAAACACATCGTACGACTATACCGTATCAACAAAGACGTCTTTCATGACATTTCCAAGTATCGTAGGAAACTGAATATTCGCACGATGCCTAGCACGATCGAGGATAATAGCGTGATATTTATTGTACGACATTGAATTTAGTTATCTAACAGATGTGTAGACGACGTACGGTACGGAACACGTCAAAACAAGGAAACACAGGTATTGATATTTCTCGAATAAAAAGTAAGAGATATCAAAGTCGAGAGACGTTTTTAAGAAGAAATTTTCAGGTAAATACTTGAGCGATAAGAAATTATAATATTGATGAAGACTTTTACGAAAATATTATTCCGTTTATTATCAATGTTAATTCGACGTAATTACGATATTCAAACGATAGATATATAGTTATTCGATATCGATAATTTAATATTATTCGAAGCGAACGCGTTGACGTATTTTAATCCGTATAGTTTGTAACACAAGTGTACACGTTAAGACACAGGTACAATTTATAAGATTTTGTTTCGCGGTGGCTAGCGAAAGGAACGAAGTCGATGGCTTTCTCGAAGCGTCGCTATGTAAGTACGTTGTGGTCATCGATCATGCCGCGAAACTCTTACCATCGTTGTCGTGATATCGCCTGTATACACCCGCTCTCTTACATATACATGTGCTTAGAATACGCATAAGAGAACGCATTCTACGTAACACGTAGATACGTAGAGGATATACCTACGTATATATATACATATACATATACATATATATATATATATGAACGTAGGAAACGCGAGCAGAGGGTTTAATATTGCTAGCCGAGATAGAAGCAATAAATGCTTGTCAAGTAAATCAGGATGAAGCACCATCGAGGAGCGCGTAATGGCCGCATTAAGTGAATAACTCACGGTTGCAGTGTCAGAGCCCGGGCGCAGTGTGAAGTGTGCGTTGGACTGTTAGGAACGGTTAGGGGTGATAGCGATGCCATCAAACAGCTTTACGGCGTTAAGTGCTGCTGAGACCGGTCGCTGAGGCATTACCAACCTAATTTCTGCCAAATACCAGGCGTATGTCTGAGCTGCCGTTCCTCGGCATCTCCATGTAGCCTCGAGGATATTTTCATTCGATACGTTAAAACTGTGGAAAGAGAGAACAGGAGAGAGAGAGAGAGAGAGAGAGATACGTCGGGAAAAAAAGGAGAAGGAAAAAGAGAAAAGGCGAGACAGAAATCAATTTCGAACAATTTAGAAGGAAATATATTCTCGATGTAATCCATTTTCCTCGCCGATTTCTCTTCATCCTTCTCTTAGTTCTATCCCTTTTCTTTTCATTTTACGTCGATGCAAAAGACGAAGCGCATTTACGCTGCATTCGTATATCGCTCCCCCATTCGAAACGCATTTCGATGTTTATGACGCGTCGGTAATGACTCGCAAGTACCGTAACCGGCGAAGTCCCGGTGAAATTACGCGAACGAAAAAAAGAAAAGTAATAAGATGGAGATGCGATAAAATTGTAGATATGCGTGGAATCATTTTAGAAATCACGTGCGCTTGTACGTTTACCCAGGTACAGAAATCCTCCATGTTATTCGAGTTAAATTTGTCGAGTCGAATTCGAAACAACGTAGGTGTCGCATAAATTAAATGGAATCGAGTAATTCGATTAAAATTTGCATGATTATTTTAACGACTTTTTCAAAACCCTCCCCCCTTTTCTTTTTTTTTTAATCTACGATCGTTCTCCATTCGCCTACAAGCTCTCTCTCTCTCTCTATATATATATATATATACTTGTCTCTTTCTTTTGTATATCATTAAATAATATAGTAGAAACGTGTCCTTCGTTCTCTTCCATATTTAAGAAATTCGAACGACAGCGAATGAATTCGCAGACCGGTTGTTGTAAAATTTATGATTGTACGTCGAACAGTTCTATCGAAATAGTGACCGAGAGTTTAACGAAGTCAATGCTGTCAACGTAGCGTCGGCTAAAAATATTTACACTCGCTTAAGTTTAATTATTAAAAAGGAAATACTTAGAGAGTATATAGTAGACGGAAATATTGACCGATACTCCTAACTCGACTCGTTCGTAACGAATAACTACAGACATTCTCGCGAGAGGGTCGCTTCGTTCGCCCTTTCGAGATCCGTCTTTTCACCTTTGTCCAGTTCTACTCCTCTCTTCTTCCCTTTTACGATGTATTTTATGGTGTAGTCGGCGAACAAGCAAGTATATCGCTTGTTTCCCTTCGTGTCGCTTCATATATTCTCATCGGAATAAGTGTCGTCTTACGCTATTAGTCGGTGCGCCGGATAACACATGTAACTTTTTTTTCGTTTCTCTTCGTCGTACACTATTCTTTTCCTCTTCATTCACCTTCAACCTCAAACTCCTTGTAGTTTTCGTCGTCGTCGTCGTCGTCGTCGTTATTGGCTGCTATCTGTGCTCGCTAGATAAGGTCTCCTTTGCAGAAATTCAGCACCGTTTTTCAAGAACGTTACAGACTCCTGAATACCTCTATTCGCTTTGGTAAGCTCGTAGTTATTCTTCTTCGTTTCTCATACTTTTACGCGACTTCATAGGTTTCTATTTTTCGAAAGCAAGCAACGATTACCGTGGAAATAAATGTCGAGAGGAACATTTTTAAAGAGAAAAGAAAATTTATCTAAAGACGTTGCGTTTGATTCGAGACAGATGAGAAGGGATAGAAAATAGTTATGCAGAGACTTCGCGAGTTAACGATACTTTTTTTTTTTTTTCCTTCAGTTGCTCCACGAGTTTCATTTCTAACGTTCATTGGCATTCACGTTTTATATCTTATTTTTTCGTAACGATAGCTCATTCGCCGTTTAACGTTACCGACGTATTAATCTGTCGTAACAGCTTACCTTATATCGCAGTTGCAATTTATATAAATTTCTTTTTCCATAATATCACGATAGGTATGAAATGTTCTTCGTGCGTATATAAACTTACGATCCTGCCTACTTTTCTTTTTTTTTTTTTTACAATCCTCTTAATGTCTCCATTCCGATGCAATTATAGGAATATTCCATCAAATTTATGCAGCGTTTGCGTCACGTCATCGCGATATTTTTACGCTCGTCATATTTCCTACAGCTGATATCATCGTCACGCCGTCATTTTCTTCCGTCATTTCTTATTCGGTTTTGCATTTAATAATAATAATAATAATAATAATAATAATAATAATAATAATAATAATAATACCCATAAAATATACGCACATAGATTCGAGAAATATTTTACGAGTTAGATTTCGTTACGTTACCGTTAAAATCGTTTAAACGAAAAATAATAGCGTTCGAGGTAAGAAGGATTTCTTTTAAAAGAGAATAATTTATGGAGGTCCTTCGAGGAGAGTTTGGAAGATCAATGAGAAAGTACTATTCAAACGGCATCGATGACCTTCGTTTAGTAGGAACAAAAGATTGCCGGCAAGTGAGGTCACTTTAGGTGTATGCGCAAACGCGTGCCGTACACGCAATAACGCCTTCTATGTTCAGGAACCATAAATAACATTCAAAAAGATCACTGAGACTAGATTAAAGCTATCCGTTACGTACGAAAGACCGGTCGGAAAGAAAATTTGAATAATATAGAACATTAGCGAGCGGCGTAGCTTTACACGAAAGCCGCGAGGGATGGGTGCATCGGGGTCGCATCGTTCTTATACCTCCATTCTACTTTTTTGTTCTTTTTTTGTTTTTTTTTCCCTTTTTTTTTGTTCTTTTCCTTTTCCCTTTTTTTTATCCTCTCGTCGCCCTTCTCTCTTCCCGTTCGCCGCTGAGTGCCTCATGGTATCAGTGACACGGAAAACATGGCAGTTCGACGGCGCGCATAGAGAAGTCGATGTAGCAGGAAAACAAGCGTAAGAGCGCAGGAACCGTGGAATATATTTATAGCCGCCTCGAGCTATTAAGATAATTTATCGGGGCCATTACCGAACAAACGAGAGCATTAATCTATTCTAGCTTCATAAAGAGAACTTCGTCGACGATTTTGTAGCCCGCGCGCCAAACGAGCACTTCGGAGTAAATTGATGGATCCCCCTGACCTGACGGAGGACCCTCCGTAAATTGCTCGTAAATTTTTATTTATTCCACCACAAATAAAAGTCTCCGTAACAGTGGAGGGAGAGAGAGAGAGAGAGAGAGAGAGAGAGAGAGAGAAGGAAAAAAAGGAGGAGAGGAAGAGAGGAGGATGGTTCTTGGACTCCTGCTAGGACGACTCTCACAAAGTGCACGCACACGCACACGCACGCGTACACGCACACGCTCTCTCTCTCTCTCTCTCTTTTCTTTTTTTTTTTCTCGCTAGAACTGTCTGGTGGAGTTCGTCGATCGCCGATCGCTAATAGAAGTCCGACGGTTCTCATCCATCCTGAGCCGTTGCGCCATTGCATGACACCTCGACTTTACGATTCTCCGATATTTATGTCGACCGTTGGGTCACCCTGTCTTCCGTTTGAAACGTACTTTATGCTATCCTCGGGCCGAGCAGCCGTCGTTTTAACGAACTTTACGATCGAATAGCGCCTGGAATGTATAACTATAATATTATAACACTGTTCTTAATCTCTCTTAGAACGTTGCCAAGATAATTTGGCGATGAAACGATGCGTCGGATCTCTTCGTCGATGTTGGGAACGGGGTAGGGGTAGGGGGAGAAAGTCGGCGGCGATGGGGGAGGGGAGGGGAGAGTAGGGGAGGGGCGAGAAAGAGGATCGCAATAAAATCGTCATCCTTGATCTCTTTCTTAAGAGATTAGCAACCTAATCATCTTAACGAAGTCGTGTCGTGAGCCAAACGTTTACCACTTTCTTAGGACGCCTCTTGGAATCGAGCGCGTGCATTGGAAGGCAAAGATGGCCGACGAGTAAGGGGCGGGGGAGGGGGGCGGGAGGGGAAGGGGGAGGGGGCGGGCGGGGGTAGGAGAGGGGAAAAAAGTGGAAAGCGACGCGACAGGTGATGGATCGCGTGGCATCGTCGTTAACGCGTTCCCTCGTGTCCTCGTCGTTCGTGTATTCCGTCTTACCGAGGCTAAATCCGTTACGCAGGAAGCTCGATTATTTCTCGACATTCCGCGGTGCAACGCATACGTCCATGTAGATACCTACACGCAGAGAGAGAGAGAGAGAGAGATAGAGATAGATAGAGAGATAGAACGGGATAACGAATAACCGAAAGGAAGAGGAGCGACGAATCCGCGTAAGAGAGTCGTAGGCACGTAGGCAATGCATCCGCCTACGGCGACTATCCGCAACGTAACGCAACGTAACGCAACGTAAAGCAACGCAACGTAAAGCAACGCAACGCGACGCCGGAAAGGATCGCGTTGAATCCCAGTGGCGTGACAGGCTGCCTACGCGCGGCTGTATCTGCATTGATCAAAGCAGCAATTACTGTCATCGTAATATTACTCGGGACGTTACTCACGTCGTGGGGGCAGCGCTCGTAGATAGAAAGAGTGGGGGGAGGGGGAGGGGAGGGGAAGGTAGGGGAACGAACGATCGCAGCGCCACGACCGAAGCCGCGACGAAGCCGCGACGGAGCCGCGAAAAAGGCCGCGGCGCGGGGCACCGCGACAATGCCACGTTGGCACCGCATACGATCGCAGCGCCAACTAACTTCGAAGCTCGAGTTCCAGCAGCGTTTAAAGCTGTACGGACGCCGTATGTGTAAGCCTTGGGCGTAGACTGGGTAATGATTTCCCGGAATCGCGTTTGATGTGGCGGGGCGTTATTGGTTTTCTCTGGAAGCACCGGCAATTTTTCACGCAGCTCGTTTCTGACCCCGACAATGATTTGCTGCCTCGCGTTTAAGAGCCGCACGGAACGGCTGCAAATCCACTATATCGTTCTTACTCTCTATCTCTATCTCTCTCTCTCTCTCTCTTTTACCGTCTCTCCTCCGTAAATTTTTTTCACTTCCCTTTCCCCCTTTTTCGAAAATAAGATTTTTCTAGGCCTTTTAATACGATAATTCTTTAATATTATTCCGATCGTAATTTTTGGTCATATAATAAATTTTGATGTTCCTCGACACAAGGTGTCATTTGTCAAAAGAATGTGTTATTAAGAAAGCTCTCTGGGTGACGTATAGATCTAAATCTATTAGTAATAGATTCGTTGAAAAATGTAATGATTTCGAGAGAACCCACATCTGTCGGGTTAGTACGACGTGATTTACGATCTGGAAAACATAAATATCGCTTTCTTTCCGAGTCCCATGGCCGTAGACACATTGGGAACGGTTTGGCCAATCTCCTGAAAACTAACCACTCGCGTCTCGTGACTGGACTAGAACCGAAATGGCGAATAATAGATCAGAATGGAAGGCACGGATGGAACATTGGAAGCTGCTGATGCTAGATGATAAATTTGATTTGGTCGGAACGGATGGAAGAAAAGTCCGTATGGGACACGTGGTCGGTCAATATACGTCAAAGTATGGTCGGAGAGGAGTGGCTCCGCTTGCACACCGTGTGGTTTCGTGAAATTCTTGCGGAGTAAGCTTGAAAGCTGCATCTAATAATGGAATGGACGCATAGGGGTCAGATATACGTAAAAACACGCCAAAGATTTATGGTGCACCACGCTTCGCTCAGCGTGATGCTGCATGGGATCCCCTGGAAAGCTTAGTCCTCGCCCTGTTCGTCGTCTACGTTGTCGTCGTCGTTGTCGTCACAGGACGTCAATGGCAGGTTCTCTCGGTTTCGGTTACGTGCACGCACCAACACAGGACAAAGAGAAATAATGTTACAAAAGCCTGTCCTTTTTGAAATACGAGATTCATGGTTACGAAGCGGGCAAGGAGGGGGGGGGGAATACGAATTGATTTTTCCGAGTTTTCGGCCAAGGCCCTTTCGACCAAAGTATCCGCTATTCGATCGTTCAAATGGAGCAAACAAACGAGAAATGTCCCTTTTCCGATATATTTCATGCTTAACATCATCTTATCCACTTTTTTTTTTCTCGAGATTTTACCTGAGGATGGCAACTTCGGGGGATTTGCCTTCTTCGCATACAAAGGGAAAAGTGGAAAAATCGTCTTTCGTTTGCACTGCGTAAACTAAGGAGCGACGTTCCAATTTGAAGACAACGATATGTCTACATATAAAGAATTGAAAAGAATATATTCGATTTAAAGGATTGACAAACGGTCATTATTTTTTGAGACGATATTATCAATGAGCGATAAATATTCGAGCGAACAGGAATCGTGTATTACAGCTTCTTCGATGAATATTGAATTATAAGGAGAGAGATCTCGTTCGTATCGGAAATGTCTGCCTCATGTATATATTTTTCTTATATCTCGAAAAGGAAAGAGAAATTCTTAATCATCCTCGAGGTTTAACCCGACGACACAAATGTCCTTGTAAGAACGCGGATAGGACAGGGTAGTAAGCGAACCACCCCGGGGCGACGATATCTCCCAATCGACAGCGGCATTACAAGCACGAAACACGAGTTCTACTCTTGGACACAACTTGCGAGTAAAAGGAAAATAAAAGAGCAAGCCGGGCGAAAACGAGCTTGTTAAGCGCACTTCCGCGAGCGGCATGCCGGAAGGGGCCGTGTGTCGAGCTCGCGTCAGCTTCCTGAGAACATTGTCCGGGAGTTATGCGTTGGCAGTGTAAGCCAGCGAGCGGTTGGATTCTTAAGATTCTAGAAAGGAGCCGAGCTCGGTCTTTCGCGCCGCCATTCGCGAAGGTATCCCATCGCGTGGGTTCGCTCATACCTGTGTTCGAGGAAGTCACGAAAATATGTGGGAGGTCTTTATTCCTTAGGAGGAGAAGAAGGAGGAGAAGGAGAAAGAGGAGGAGAAGGAGGAGGAGAAGGAGGACGATGCCATCGATGTCGACGACGAGGTCGACTAGAAAGAAAAGGAAGAAGATAAAAAGAAGGAGAAGGAGGAGAAGGAGGAGGAGGAGAAGAAGAAAAGGAAGAAACACGCTCTGCTTGTAGCCACGGGCACGAAGGCAAGAGATATGCTCTCTCTCTCTCTCTCTCTCTCTCTCTCTCTCTCTCTTTATGTATAAAGCGCAGAGAGCTCCATCTATTTTCGCCTCTCCCTGTTCCAAGCAGAAGCGGGATGATTTATGCGAAGCGAGTGCCGCGGCTCCGCGCCGCGGGAGAATTCTCGCTTTCTGCTCTGCACCCAACCATGTCGCCAGGGTGGCGGACTGTGTCCCGGACTTGTCTCCCTACGTTGTTTCTGAACGCGCGCTCGAGCCAGCTCGCCCCACGCACACTAAAACCTCTCTCTTCTTTCTCGGCATCGGGGAGACGATTACGATGCATCTTTCTTAAATGACGTGCGACTACCGACCTTCGCTCTTTTTTCCCATCTTCCTTCGCACTCTTTCTCGCTCGCTCGCCTCCCTCCTTCTCTTTACTTTTTCCCCTCCCCCTTTCCCTCTTTCGTGCAGAGAGGGGAAAGGAAACTAATCAAAGAGCAACGGCGTAGTCTCCTAAAAGTTATACGTTCACCGAACAACACCCGGAGGGATGATCTTTCGAAAAATATTTTTCCTCGACTGGAAGAAATTAGCTTAGGTAAATTAACTGGATGATTGCACACATTTATCGGATATTTTGTCGTCGAGAGATGAACGTAACGCGAGCTAGAAATACCAAGACCAATCTTGAATAATACGATTCGAGGTAGAAATGACAATGATTTCTTTTTTTTTTTTTTTTCTTTTCTTTTTCTATTGCAACACGTCGATCAGCCGATTCCATGAAATTTTTGCCGATTGCTATAATGGATCGACTCGTTAATGATCTAGTAGGGATGACCCGATACACGGGCATTTACGTGAGAGAGTTAAAAGTTTTTTTCGTATATGTGCGTGCGCGTGGCGCTTGTATCGTACAACGGGCTATCTTTGGAAAGAGAAGCGTTCTAAATTACCTTCGATGAGTAGACCGGTAACAAAGGCACGTGTTTTGCTTCTTCACTCCGGCTCCATTTATCTCCACGAGCACAATGCGGCCCGGATTTGACACATCTATCAGGACACAATGCTCGGCCCAACCCGCCCGATTCTTTACCTTTCTACCCTCCTTCCGCTTCTTCTTCTTCTTCTTCTTCGTCCACTTCTTCTTCTTCTTCTTCTCCCCTCCTCTCTTCTCTTCTACTTACAAGAAAGACCTAACCTACCGCGGGAATCATCCTCCTCGAGTCTGAAGGGATGTGAGTGAGCGAGTGAGAGAGAAAACATGACCGATATTCTTGACGATGTTTCCACCGTAATTGTCCCTTTTTTGTCAGCTACCCTCGACCATGGGGTATCAACGAAGCAGTCCTCGAACAAACCATTTCTCGTAGAAAGTTGTAACGGCCGATATATTGTTACAAGTCGTGTGTCCAACGTGACAAAAATAATTTTATCATAGATATTAAATCTCGTTTTGTATAATAAATAATCTTTACGGTTATGCCGTTTTGATTTAATACGGTTATGCCATTTTGATTTAATACAGTTGAGTATCGTTTGGATGATAAATTATTTCGAATAATTGGGCCACGTTTAAAGAACCGCGTATATCATTCAAGCATACAGATATGCAGATATATTGTGATCGTTGAAATCTATGATATCTTGAAAAGTGGGTACAATGTGTATATATATATGTGTGTGTGTGTGTGTGTGTGTGTGTGTGTGTGTATGTCCTTTGTAAATCGGAATGTTTTTTACTAGAGACACGAAGAAATATGATTAGAACGAACGAAACGATTGTATCCAAAGACATCGACTATTATAACGATGTCGAGGTAACGTTATCGAAAGGGTAGATGTAAAGATACTAACAGGGGAAGGTTCGTAAATTAACGGTCGTTCGGGCGCCCGTCGGGTCAAAGCAAGCCGCTAAGCCGGTGAATCGTCATTATCGCGCTCACGAGTGGTGACGCTGATAGATGCCGTCTCTAAATGATGATGGATGGCTCGTATAACTGTCGCAATATACAGCTACCCGACGTGCTTCGTATCTTGATTTACTATCCGTTCTTTTGCCATTTTGCAATTCCCCATACGCAAAAGTACGTCTGGCTCTGTCATTATCGTCGTTCGCTTCTTTCTTAATTAACTACGACCTGTCACGAAGGCGGAGTATAGAGGAGAAAAAGAACGGGAGAGACGATGAGAGAGACAGAGAAAGAGAGAGAGAGAGAGAGAGAGAGAGAGAGAGAGAGAGAGAGAGAAGCACGGTAGTGACGTAGATCAGATAAAATGAAAATCTCGAAGATAAAGTTGGACTTGAGGAGGCGTTACGCGCTTTTTGTCTCCTTTCTCCTGACGTAAGGAAGGTTTACGCTTCGTATACGCGTGAGAATTGTTGCGGCTACGTGCAAGTTGATCGGTAGTATCGCCGACAAGTCGTACAAAATACCTAGGAAGCTTTCTAGTACTAGTATTACCTTCTTTATTTCGTCCAAGTTGATATTTATTTATTTCTCATTAAATGAAAAAGCCTTCGGCGTCATTCACGAAACGATCGCGTCGAGAACGAACGAAATAAAATCGTAATAACTTTCTCCAAGCTCTCGTCGTCTCGTTTGTCGTTCGAATATCGAAGTAAACGTTTGACGAGACTCGGGTCGTTCGACGGCGAAACGCGACAATTAACGTCGGCAAATTTTATTCGAATGAAGAGTTTAGGAAGAAAAGAATACTCGAGGGAGAAAATGAATGAAGTCGAATGTCGCCGAGATGAGAAAAACCACGTGAAATCGATTTCACGACGATATTTTGTTCGTTCCACGGCATTTCAGTCGGATAGTGCCAGATTCGTCCCAGAAAGATGTATCGACGCGATCTGTTCCCGGATAAGTTTGAAGAAAGCAAAAGAGAGAGAGAGAGAGAGAGAGAGAGAGATAGAACGCGGTAGAGTTGTTGGACGAGCTAACGTCGCACGGTTTGTAATAAACGAGAGCTTTTTAGTCGAACGGCGTTGAGGGATCGAGCTGATCCGCGTATCGCGTGCAGATGCTTTCCTTTCCCCTTCTCCACCCCTCTCTTTCTCTCAGTCTCACACATCGGTCCCTTTCGTTTACCACGCTCCAACCACGAAACATCATTCATCATTCTGATGCATAGGCTTCCATAACACTCGACGGCGACCGGCCAGGCGACCGTGCCAACCCGCAGATATTTCCTTCTCGTGCCTGCTAAATTAACGCCTCGTCATTAGCAGCCTGCCGCTTCGAACCGATCCGCCCAAACTTCGTCCCACGCTTTGTCTCGAACTACCTTTCTCTCCTTTCTCTTCATCTTTTCTCCCTACATCATTCTCTCTCTCTCTCTCTCTCTCTCTCTCTCTCTCTCTCTACCTTTTCTTCCTCTTCTTCTTCTTCTTCTTCCTCTATTTATTTATTTATTTTTATTATACTTTCCTCTTTCATAATACTCCGATTTAGCTCAATCACCGAAGAAATTATTTCAAGGAAAGCCAGTTTTACGACGTTATCGTTTTTCCGGGAACACCATTTTACATCTTCCAAGAAAAATCATTTCTATCCACGCACGAGGAACTTATATAACAGGGAATAATATACTTTCGGCTGAACCAATTTAAGCGAATATCTATTTACCATTACCCGCGGATTAAAAGATCTTAATGGAAATATAATCGACTATAAATAGGGCCGTTACGGACCTGTGTGTTTTTATTTTTTGTTTTTTCTTTTTCTTTTTTTTCACGAAGGAAATTCTATTATCGCTTTACGTATAGTTCGTGTAGAATATTTTTCGTTCTTTCGAATAAAAAGGATCGATAAGTTTGAGTGCTAAAATTAGAGAGATTTGAGAAAAATGGAATTGATCGGTCGAACGTTTTATTAAGCTATCCGCTTTTAAACTGAAATCATTTGTACCGAATTGTGGACATTAAAATCGTTGCTCGTATAAATAGGATCTTTGTTCGCTCGGTGCCATTGGAGGAGGGTGGTGGTGGTGGTGGCGATGGTTGTTGCTCTTTACCGATTTATCAGTTGCAATAATTTACCACGGAGGCGACTAAGCAGACAATGTAACAGTCCAGTGATCGACCGTGCTGTTGCGATACGTCGTTGTGGGATTAGCTGAGACGTCAAAATGGACTTACCAGTACTTATCTCTTCACCCCGAACTCGAGGATTACACTGGAAAAGAATATAAATGGGAAATGTTCCTCTCCTTTCCCACCCCGTGCTTTCTCTTATCTGACGCGGTTATTTTTCTTCGAGCGCCACGAAGATGCATCGTCGGGCTTCCCGTCATAAAGAAGGACCGATTACGAATCTCGACGCGTCGTCGCATCCACGAGAAGGTTTAACAGCCGGAACGGACGTGAACGACTACGTAGAATCGAGTCGCGTCTTGGTATGATGGTCTCGAGGGAAGAAAAAAAAAAAAAAAGAAAATAAAAATAAAAAAGAAAAGAAAAAGAAAGGAACGAAATGAAATATACATAATCCGCGTTTCTACTTGGGTTTTATCGCATTAATTATAATAATTTTTATAATGATACGCAGAAGTTTTTAAATATGAATCCTTTATAGATCTTGATCGGACACGATAGGGTGTCAGAAAGTTAGTTGCACTCGTGTAAAAAGAAAAGAAAAGAAGAAAGAACAACGTACGGAACATGTTTGATGTTATTTTGACGTCTGCATGATAAATGTTTTGGATAAACTTGATGATTAATTAGAAAAATAGATGTACCATTTTACTATCAAATAAATAAAAGAATGATCATAAATGTCTTTTTTTCCTTTTCTTTGTACATATAGTTATTGCGAGTGCAATTAACTTTATGAATCCGTCTCTCGATGAATACCAGGATCGAAACTCAAACGGCCATTAGATTTTAATTATCGAACTAGTATGTTCAAAGTAAAGGGAACAACCGAAAGATAGATTTGCTCGCTAATGATTGTCGACGTTCGGTACAGCGATTAGCATCTTTCTCCTTTTCCCTCTTTCTCTTTCACTCTTTAGAAATTCTCGATGAGAGCAAGCGATTCGACATGGTCTCCGAACGAACGAACGAACGAACGAACGAACGAACGAAGGTACACCGATCGATAACCGATCGATAGTTGATCGATCTTAAGAATCGATCTTGAGAAGGAAGGCTACGGTTCGAAAACCTTGACCCTTGATTTTCCATCGAGCCGCTTTAACGTCAATCGCGCCGAGAGCGGAGAAACGCTCGCGCGTTCTCTCTCTCTCTCTCTCTCTCTCTCTCTCTCTCTCTTCGGCTGTCCTGATCGGATCCTCAGCCGTCCGTTCAGATTGGAATCTGGTCTGGGCTTAATGACGGCTCGAGACGGACAGGTATCGAAGCGGCAGAAGCAGAAGTCGGTGCAGGAGTTCTAGCAAAAGAGGGAGAGGGAGACGTGTCACATCAACGGTGCCGCGAGATCTACGGCCGCGGCTTTACCGACCGAGGACAGGGGATGAATTCTTTTCGTTTCAGTACCTCCTCCTCTTCCTGTTCCTCCTTCCTTCCTTCCTTCCTTCCTTCCTTCCTTCCTTCCTTCCTTCGACCAACTGTCCCGATCCGTTTCCGGATAACGACCGATGCCGATACGCGACTTAACAAAGGTTGTCGTTACCCGAACAAAATCGAAACAAAATAATACAAGACCTCCTGGGCTCATTGAAATAAAACGATTTTAATGTTACATTAATATCCGAGCTACCTTGCCGTTACATCATTCTGTAGGTTATTTCTCAAACGAATTCATTAACATTCCCTTAAAATTGTATTAAAAACAATTCGGATATGCGTTTGTCCCGGGGAGATTACGCTTCCGCATATCGGATTTGTTATAACGATCGTTCGAGACGTTTCATCGATTACTTTTTACTTTAAAAAAAAAAAATAACGAAACCGAATAAACCGATCTACCAAATGTAGTCGTCGATAAATTTCCAAGGCGACTGGTTAGCGCCGATGGTCGACATTCTTTGAACTAGTTGACGATGCCATTTCTAAGCTTAGAACTTCTTTAGATAGCACGAGCGTGACGTTACTCAAACTCGTAGACGGTAGAATTCGTGTAAACGTTAACTTCTTCAACGAGTCTGTTAAATAGCGCTGCTGACAAAATTACTTAA
>OU426995.1:9438927-9483927 GCA_911387935.1 Dolichovespula saxonica | reverse complement strand
AAATGAATTTCTGACATTTTTCTGGCACGATATGTACGTCATTTATTTCTTCATCTCGTATCTGTTGTTTTATAAGAATGAAGAAGTGTTATTGCAGTGTTTGATAAATCATGTAATAATAAAGTATAAAAATAGGTTTTGGAAGTATCCTCGAGTATGTTTTTGTACTTTAGCTGAAAGGGCATTGTCGCTGTAAATTATTAGCATTGGGGAACAGAAGCAGCTGTTTGACCAAGACCAGTTATTTTGATTTATTACGTGTTGATGGGATTGGACTAATGTACTACGGTTCTGTTTTTAACTTAAGAAGACCGGCGGTTTGTGGTATGACTTTTGTTTTGGAATTCATATATATATATATATATATATATATATATATATATATATATATATATATATATATATATATATATATGTGCGTATAAATCACATACATCTTCGATCGTAAAACTATTACGATAATAAATGTGAAATTAAGGTTATAATTTACAATCTTTATCACGAAAAAATAATAAAGAATATTTAATTGTTTTAGTCACTTTGAATTTAAAATTGTAATTTATTATAAATTGGCAATCAATATGAACGTGCCAGTAAATTTTAGATCGGTAGGAAAATATAGAATTTCCATCTACAACACATTATTTTATTCGTACAGGGAAATACGTATATTTATATGATTGTGTGTCGCAAATTTTGATGTTGATTGAAGATTTGACAAATTTTTTGAAGCGGACTGACAAGTTTGCTATTATTTCGACTGTCAAAGTATGATTTTCAATTTGTTATTCTGGTAACGATTACACGTAACGAAAAAATCAATATTTACGCAGAGTTTATTGTCCCGTTGTTTCATAAATTTTTTCCAGTTTAAACGATTATTTTTATATATACAGAACTATTATATCTGACTATCGGATACATAAAAAGTATTGTTACTTCTTTCGATATTCCATTCTACTTGTCACGAAAAACGATCAAACAAGAAAACACGTGAATGATTTAACCTTATATTAATCTATCGATCTTTCGTTAGTCAGCTTTCTTTCTATTCTTATTTTTCGTACGTCGTATTCAATATTTGGTCAACTATGATATACGCTTTCCGGACATCTTTAAAGACATCATAAATCGTTTCGAAGCTTATCGGACTTCAAGGATACGTTCCCGGTAGGGCATAGACACGCTGTTAGAGCGTTAGGTTGTTCTAATATCAACGGTGATTTCAACGCTGATATGCGATTACTATCTTCATCGTTCTTGTATTTTTGCGTTGATGATGTCCATCCATTTCACGTTTACGAGCGTGAGCGAATTTGTGATGAACGAAAGTAAGAATAAAAGGGAAAGAGAGAAAGAGAGAGAGAGAGAGAAAAAGTGACAGACAGACGGACAGATATACAGACAGACATGCTGAAAGGCAGAAAGACAGGGAGAGAAAGAGAAAAAGAGAGAGAGAGAGAGAGGGCGGATAAGAGAAACGCGTTGAAAGAAAAGAGAGGGTAGAAAAAGAAATAGCGGGACGGAGAGAGACATTTGCGTGACAGATAAACCTAAAAAGCGGAAGGATATTAATCAGGCGCTCGTTTTCACCTCGTTCAGACATGACTTATTCGTGGTCAGTTTTCATTCCTTCGTATAAAAGACTGGAGTTTCACCTGTCTCGTCGTTCAGAAAGGCACGATATTTCTGCTCTTCGATTTCGAACGACGTCGAATAAATTCATCGAATATCTTTAAAAGGACAAATTTCTGGATACGTCCAGTTATCGAATTTTTATCGATAATATTAAGAATGTACGATCCCGTTTATTTACGGTGGATCTATTCGAAATAGAATATCGACAGTTTTTTCTTTTTTTTTTTTTTTTTTTTTTTTTTGGTAGAATAACGTCAAATATTGTATAATACAAATGTGATTCGTGAAGCGAAAGAATATCGATCGATCAAAATCTTATCCTACAGCGTGGGAATAACAGATCCAATTATGTATCAATTAGTTTAGTAGGATTGTGTATGATATTGTTCACTATATTCCGCGTCGATTAAAAGGAAATATGCAGGAAAAAATAAAATATATATGGTATCGACGATCGACGAATATCAAAACCACATGGTTGAAGGTACAATCGTACGTACGTTCGCATAATACAAATCAAAATATGTTTTTGTATCGTTGATCATAACGGTCTAGAAAAGATAAATATAATACAATGTTTTCTAACGAACGACACGATTTAAGGTGACGTTAACAATCAATAATATTTATCTTGCCGATCGCGAACGGTGAGGATTACGTTAATAATACATAGGCGTAGAATCGTTGGTCCAATGGATTTGCTTGGAAAGTAAGGTTGCGGATTAAAGCGTGGCTCGAACGAACAGCAGAGAGCTCTCTCAGAGTCGGCACGTCGTCGGCACGTCGGCTGCACGTCGCGCGCGCTAAATATAAAAGCACCTCGCGGGCACGCACCGGCAGCACCGCCTAGCGTTCCGTGCCTACGCCATCTTGCATGGAAGAGTCATTTGCGTTGGCCCGGCCCACAGAGGGCAGCCTGGCTCCGCCTCCGGTTGCCCGCTTGTACATAAGCAGAACCATCTTTATTACCCGCAGGCACTAACCGTAAAGGAATCGGAGACTTGCTCTTGCGAGAGGGCGAAAGAGGTATCTACAAGAAGGAGAGAAAGAGAGAGAGAGAGAGAGAGAGAGAGAGAGAGGACAGTGAAGGGGCAGGAGGAAGGAAAGCAGAGAAAGAGATAGATAAAGAGAGGGAAGGGTTGGATGAAGGGAGAGAGAAAGAGAGAGAGAGAGAGAGAGAACTGGACCGGTCTTACACACAGAGGCGCCGCACTTCGTGTAGAGAGACGAGGAATACGAAAAGGGGGACAGTACGTCTCTCCTCTCTTCGTGTTTCTTCGAGATCGACCGCTCGTTTCGGGGATCGGCCGAAGAATTATGGTATAAAGTGGTAGGGCATGACGGTGCCGTAGGCATAGTTTGTCTTTATAACGTCTGCGTGGCCGCGGCGGAACATCAAACGAGCCGCTGATGGCTCAAAGTGCCTGACCGGGATATAAATCCACGGCCCACCTCAGCTCGTCCGCCCAGGACGAGTCCTCCCTTTCTCCTTCTCCTTCTCCTTCTTCTTCTTCTTCTTCTTCTTCTTCTCATCCTCATTCTCCTCTTTTTCCTTCCACTCCTTCATCCCACCCCTCCACACCCTTCTTCCCATCCAACACAACAGTCTCTCCCCGTATATCTCGCCGTGCTCTTTTACGACTCTTTACGAAGGAACGAACACACGCTGTCCTTTCTTTCCTGTCCTCCACCGCAGATCCGATCCTTCCGTTCTGCTTTGACGCTCTCCGCCACCCGGTGGTGTCTTCGATCTCTTCGTTCTCGTCATTCGTGCTTCTCATCTCGAGAGCCTCGTGGAACTTCATCCATGTCCATATTCTTCGATGGTGTGCTCGTTTTGTGAAATTTTTCTCCCCCTTCGGTGAGATAAGGAGTATGGTTTATCGGAGTTACGGAGTTTCCTCTACTTAATTAAGTGATTTTGCCGATGGTGAAACTGATTGTTCTCATTGATATTATTACGCTCGATCAGATTTTGTGTCGGCGGGATAAGATCGAGGTTATCTTTTTGACACGCACAGGTTTGATTGACGATTAGTTTTTTTTTTTTTTTTTTTTATGAAACAATGATACCCACGGATAATTGTACGTCAAATAATAGAATTTCATTCGACATTTCGAAATACCTAGATGGACATGATATCGATGTTTCCATTTCAATGCGTAACCGTTTACGTACATGTTTATCTTGGATGGATTCTTGTGCGGCGCTTAATGCAGAGATAAAAGGTGAAGGTTGCGAAGCTATGTCAGTAATCAGCAGAAGGGCGCGGTGTTAGAAGGACATGCGGCAGTTTTGTCGCGGAAGATATCAGACAAATGGGGTTGTTCCGTAGACAGGCGGGTTATCTCGGTCGGCCGTCGAGTAGCCACCCTACTAAATCACTCGCTTCGAGTCCACGACCTCTGCCGCCGTTATCCCTAACAACGTTTATGGCTCGAGCTTTGATGTAGTCCTTTACTTTCTAACGTTTCAAAAGTCGGCCGGTATAATTGATGTTCCGCTTCGTGACATGATCGATTACTTCGCTTTATTTTTCCTTCATTAGCGCGGATACACGTTGATGTATCGATTGAAAAACGTGAGAAACGTGGATTTAAATTTAGAGAAAGTTTCGAAGGAAGACGAGACGAGATTAATACAATCGGGCATAAGTGAAAAGAGATAACTTTAATTTTCATTATATTTTCATACAATGGACCGCGCATTTTATCTGTCAGGAATTTTTATAAGGAATAATTAAATTTATAAATGCAACATTATTGCAGCGTAATAATAGAAGAACAGATGTCGAATCGAGCATTAAAATTCTTTTCTTTTCTTTTTTTTTTTTTCAATAAAACCAATAAATGGCTTTACTAGTTGCCTTTTCCGAAACGTAAACTTCCTAAGAGGGCTTGGCAGTGAAAGCACATGCGAGCAAAGCGAGCAGTTTGTAAATAAATTCGCAACGCTTTTCTACGTCGAAGAAAAGGCCAAACGGAAATGATAGAGGTATAGAAAGAGAGAGAGAGAGAGAGAATGAAAGATCGAGAAAGGGAACCGGTATGTAGCTGTGGTCGATCGCAACGAGAAGACTGAGGGACGAAAGGCGGATGGCGAAATAAGGGGGGAAAGTCTTTGGTCGTAGAGAAAGAAAGAATGAGAGAGAGAGAGAGAGAGAGAGAGAATACACGATGTTTCCGTAGCAGAGCTGGCTTGTTTACCGGCAGACACTATTGGCTTCTCATTCGAGTCTCGGAATTGCGAGCGCGCTCACATTCACGAAGCATAAAGGCAGGGATATTGCTTCCCTTTGTGCACGCGCGAACGCCGTTTCCTTAATTTATTTATCTTTGTCAGCGGGCGGCGGCTGCTGCTGCAGCCTCGCGCCACTCTCTCTCTCTCTCTCTCTCTCTCTCTCTCTCTCTCTCTCTGTCTCTCTCTGTCTCTCTCTATCTTTCTCTCCTGTCCTTACATTATTCCTACCGTTGGGATGGTTTACGTTGAGCCAGCCCGATTCCGAGCCTTTGAGAATTGACTTCGACTCGCCGCCAGCATCGACCCTCACGAAAGGCAAATTCTTCCCTTCAAATACTCTCTCCGGAGTCTTTCTTATAATTCCGAACGACGTTCGCATTCAGAATTCATTTTGACGTCGATCTTTGGCAGAGCCATCGAAAGAAATTATTTTGGCAGCTGGCTTTACGAGATTCACAATGTCCAGAGTGATTGGATTTCATGGAAGTAACATTTCGATTATCATTTTTATCTTTCGTTCGTAATACAGGAATTAGGTATAGATTTGTCAAGCTTGAACATAATGGTACAGTTAAAAGATCATCCTAAACAGAATCAATATACAAATTTCAATTCCTATGTAATCTAAAGACCACACGAATTAACTCCGACAAATGGTCGTCGTTATTTGTACCGTTGAAATAAGTATTGTCTTATCGGATATATACGATAATATATTTATAAGCTTATTTAACGACGACAGTTCCGTTCCTGTAACTTTCATAACCATTATATCGAATAATCGATCTTTGGAAAATTAAACGTACCCACGTTATTCCATTCTTCGGTACCCTACCACTATATTCTCATATTTATCAAACGCACGTCATTTCGTGGCTGAAGAAGCAAAAAAAGCAAGCTGCAAGCGTTGACGGAAACGCTTATTGCGTCCGCAAACAGCTTCGTCACCAGGATAGAAATTAATCAACTAGAAGGACGGGACCGAGATTATCAGCTTTCGCTTCAACACTGCGGTTTTGTCCGGCCGAGATCCCTGAAGGCCGAGATCTCTGCCAGTCTCTCCCCCTTGCTAGCATTAGGAAGTTGGATGGCGTTGGCGGAGCTAGAATGGATTGTTGCCCTCGGGGGTGTAGGTGGATAGGAACGAATTGAGAAAGGGTGGGTTTCTCTATCTATCTATCCATCTCTTTCTCTCTCTCTCTCTCTCACTCCCTTCTTCATTCCCTCACGTTGTCCGCCTTACTTTTATCCTGCCTAGCTCGTAAAGCGATCGAGCGTTTATTCGCCATACTACCGAGGACAAAGTGGCCCGCGTTCCCTGTCGACTGCCGCTATTTGTCTCCCGACAAGGAAACCTAAAACTGTAACTATACTTTTCGTTATAACAGAAACGTCATGAACGATGAACGGTGCTCGCGACGGGCAGTTTAAGATGATTTTCCCGGTCACCACGGAAATTTTCAGATTTTTAACGGACACCTGATCACCCGTTACGTCGTAGTTCCACGAGAATCATATATTTCGAAGCGATGTAATATTGGAAATACGTTCGGTGAACGAGCTGACGCGGAATATCAATAACTTGACTCTTATTGTCAATTAATATGATATACAAGAAGGAAATATATCGAAGGATGCCGCGCGGAATAATGTCAAGTAGATTTTAAATATCGTCCAAAAGGAGTTGGAAGTTAGTCGAGGATCGATGGCAAGGTGATCGCTTCGTTTGACGGTCGAATCGATTGGAGTGACTAATCGCGAGTCGGAACCGCTCTTCATCCTTACGGGCGGACAAGGAGACAAACGAAGCACCTCTAATTACCGGTATCACTCTGGCGCACTTCTTCGCGAGCATTTATCACCAAGGATGTACCTACCGGCGAAAGTCGAAAGAAGGAGGAGGATCCGAGGAGGATCCGAGGAGGATGAGGAGGATGAGGAGGACGAGAAGGAAAGTAGGAGGAGGAATCGACGCTTCGGCTTTCGGATCTCTCTCTCTCTTTCTCTCTCTCTCTCTCTCTCTCTCTCTCTATCTTTCCGTTCCTCTCTTGCTTGCTTGCTTGCTTGGTTGCTTGCTCGCTCCCTGGCAAGCTGGATTGGTATCGGAGCGATATATCTCGGGATTGGCTTCGCAGTGGCGGATAGTCCGCATCGAAGCAACGATAGGGGAAAGGGGTGCCACCTTGATAAACGAGCTCATAAATAACGGTAACGTCTCCACCGAAAACTCGGCCGGGTAAATGTATATCCGGGCCCCGGGAGAGGTGTAGCGGAACGCATGGAACATCGAGAAGAGGAGAACAGGGGCGTGCTCGATCGTGCGCGCGCAACTCGCACAAGACTGTGGCGCCGTGTAGCGGCGGCAAACGTAAACCGAGCTCCTTCGTAAGCCGTGCTGCGGGGAGCGCGGCTAATTTAAGATCCTATTGAGATATTTATGGGATCATAAAGCGGAACTGGCTGCTTCTATCGCCGGCAGCCATGCGTGAGTCGCGCGACCAACAGCCAAGCGGTAGTTTGTATCTTTGTTTATAACCGCGACGTACCAAAGACCAAGTCGAGAGCCGTCCAAAGCGTACGCTTTATTTCGGTACGCTCGATCAAATAAGTCCGAGCCGCCGACGAGGATGCGCTCGGCCCGAATTTATTGGCTCGCGCCGAACTTAAATCGCGTGGGCAGCATCCAACGCGCCTTTACCTCCGCCATCCTTTTCTACTCTTTTTTTTTTTTTTTTGTTTTTGTTTCTTTTTTTTATTTTTTTTTTTGTCGGGATCCCTCATTCTCGATTTGCTTCGGATAATATCGCGAGAGATGGTGCTTTTCCATGCGGGATGCGCGATTTCTGAAGTCCATACAGCGTAACGTCAACAAATGAACGCATGCACTGGTTAGTGTTTAGTAGAGTTATCGAAGCGCAGCTGTACCCGACAAACTTTCCTCCTTGGTAATCCAACGAAAAAGCTAATGTACGACTCGACGATCGTAAAAACGTTCGATTTATTTTCTCTTTCTTGGATCGTAAATTATTCCTCTCGATGTTTCACCGTTTAAAAGGGATATTCCCGCGAAGAAAATTTTTCTCTGAGAAAAGTTCAAGTTTTGGTTGAGGTGAATTAAGAATCCGAGATGGAGATCGTCGAGCAACGATACGAGGCTCAAAAGTTTCGCTCACGAGGGCTCACAGTCGTCCGATTTTCGGAACTCATCTAAATAATTCTAAACAGTACCCTCTGGCGAAGTTCTTTTAAGCATTTCGCTTCTTATCGAGATGCTTACCACGGTTCCTCGAAGGAAGGTCGGAGAGCGTTAACGTCGGACGCGCTATTTCGGTTCGCGCCGTATCCGCTCGTAAAAGTCGCCCAAGGCGTGGGCATCCATCCTAATTAACAACCATGGAACCAGGTAGGGGACCATCTGATACCACAGCGAGTATAATCCGCTCGTTACCAACACGAAGGCCACACGGAGAAACGTTCGACTCTCTACACGCTTCTTCCTCTCCGACTCGGCTTGCGATAGATTTTGTGTCTTCCTTTCTTCGAGAGTAAACCTTCGTAATATATCGCTAAGCTATAATTCATGCATTCTGTTTCCCTTGTCCCAAGCTCTCTCTCTCTCTCTCTCTCTCTCTCTCTCTCTCTCTCATTCTCCGAAGTATCAATCGACCAATGATCTCCGACGCGAATAAAATCAATTAATAATAGACGTAAAAGCGAGAGGATGGTTAAAAAAAAAGATGCAACAAATGTATTTTTAAAAGGGTCTCCTAGCAAGAGTTTAAAGTTCGATCGCGTGCGACGAAGGGAACGAACGAGATGAGCGAGGCGGGACGCGCGGACGTGGCAGATAAATAAGACGCATCGCTTTGGGAGTCGTAGCATCGAGATACGTACGAAGGGGAAGATCAATGCGACGTCGCTGTCGGCTCGAATATATACGAGGGATTTTCACGAGTCTCGCTTCGCGTTACTTTCGCCCAGGAACATCGTCTCTCTCTCTCTCTCTCTCTCTCTCTCTCTCTCTCTCTCTCTCTCTCTCATGGCTGTTTTAAATCAGTATCAATCGTAATTTTTAATCCGTGGCAGATCGACGTGCCGATGCCGAAAAGAGTAACGAGCTGGTGAGAAAAGGGAGTGAGCGAGATAGGAAGAGATAGGAATAGATAGGTTGAGATAAAAAGGGATGGAACGAGGAGTTCTACCTCGAGACTAGAATAAAATCGTAAGGACTTATCCGTAATAAATCAAGTATCCTCTATTCGAACGTCCGTTGGCAGGCATGTAACGGAACGAAGTATGGCGGCGGTAGTCGATGGTGGCTCTACCTATCGGGCCGTAGTAGAAGGTAATCCCGTAAGTCGTAAAACGTGTCAGAATGTCCAACAAACACCTACTCATTAGCTCAGGTAGGCCGGACCGCGCGGCGCGCGGAGCGCTAAGATTGCACAAACACGCATTAACTCGGTGTGGGTAAGTTATGGTTCGGGAGAGAGCATAATTCACTCGAGCGAAGAAAGTGTGGGTTTTACCTTCTTCGAGCTGTTCGTGTGAGGGCTCGGACTCCTCGTTATTTTATCGGGTGCCGGCCGGCACGTACGTCTCGTAGCTAATTGAAATCCACGTTCTTAAATTCGGGTAGACTTCGTCCGCATGCGGGAGACTTATTCTTCTCGCGTTGGACGTCGCCACCGTCGCAGCCGAGAAAAGAAGAAAAAAGGGAGAAACTTTTGCGAGAGGGCAAGAGCTTGGGCCAAGAGGATTAAGGACGAGGATATCCCGGGGATCTTCGTTTTTCGTTCGGGCTCGCCACCGACGTGACGTGTACCTCCGCACGGTTCGTTCCTACGATACATTAACGGCATCGAACCCTTCGAAAGATTTATCTTTAGGGATATACAACGGTCCGAGAACTCGAAGTGAGACCTTATAACCGATACCTGATAACGATTGGTATTATCTTCGATAAAACCGTCCGACGGAATTATTCCTTGGTTATTTCAAAACGGACATCGTTCGATTCTCCTACCGTCTTAATCAAATTTCTTATTCGTCGATCGATTCGATTTGAAAATTCCTTCGGAAGAACGAGTTTCGAGATTTCGTATGATCATCGAGAAAAGTGAAAGATGCGTTTCGAAAAATTTCTAACTTTCTCGAAAAACAAAAACCGGTAATCGTTGCAACGAGAATAACGGCCCGACTCGTACGACCTCTCTTGAGCTGTAAATAAAACGAGGAAAAAGAAAAGAAAAGAAAAGAAAAGAAAAAAGGAAAAAAAAAGAGAAATATCTTTCGCAAATCGTCTAGACTATATTCGCTTATTAAATTTCAAGAAATCGTGCCTCTAAAGTCCTTATCTCTACCGACTTGTGCCAAGGGGGATCGTGTAACGAGCGGAATGATTTGCGTCGAACCGCACGATCGATCTATCTTCCGGATCGAGTTTTGTTCGAGAGAGGAGAGTGCAACGGCTTCGCGCGCTCTGTTCACCGGCAAGAGAATACATACATACATACATGCATACATACATGCATACATACATACATGCATACATACATACAGAGAGATCTGCTGCTGTTGCTGCTGCTGTTGCTTTCTCTACCCACACACACGTCTTCGCGGTCTTCTTCGCGATGCCTCTTCCGGTTCTTCTCGCGCTTGCGCGTGCGCCTACACGAAGGAGAACGGTAGAGCGAGCGAGACTTGTACGTGTATAACCCAGGAAGGCGTGCAAGAGTTCCTCTCGCCTCCTTCTCGTCTCCCTCTCGTTCTGCCGCAGCAACAGCAACAGCAGCAGCAGCAGCAGCCGCCTCTCGTACGAAGAGAACCGATAGACATCTTCGCCGACTCTCCCGCCGCCGTCTAACTAATTGGCTACTGAATTACTGGGCGACATGACCAGTTATTGCTTCGTGCCTCACCTCGCTCGAGTATATCGGAGCTTGAATCTTGCGGTTCGAAGAGCCATAGAGCCAATGTCTCTCTCTCTCTCTCTCTCTCTCTCTCTCTTTTTTTCTCTCTCTCCTTCTCCCTTCTTCTCTATCTCTATCTCGCTTGCACGTTCCTTTTCGTACTTAGCCGTTTCTCTCTACTATCTCCGACTCTCTTTCTCTTTCTCTTTCTCCTTCTCTTTCTCTTTTTCTATCTCGGTGCGGGTTAATGACAACTCGTAATACAACGACGCTCGTGAAACCTTCGCTCGTATAATGGCCTGCTGGGAGTGCTCCCCTCTGGAACGACATACATATTTATCTAGGCGCGGCGTCTTTACGTCGCTAAAATGCGCTCGATGGCGAACAGTATCTCGTTCCGAATCCGTCTCGAACAATCTTTTCGCACGATTTCATACTTATCGACAACGAATCTCTACTTCGACAACGTTTCCTATGCGACATTCTTTCTACTTTGCTTTACTCGTACCTCATATTCGGCACGTTCCCACATTCACGTCCCATAGAAAATATCTATTACTTTATGACGCTCTTAATAAAAATAGAAAAATATCGTAGCTTTACGATCATTAATAATCGTGTAAATAACGTTTTGAAGAAATTTTTCTTTTTTGTTTTTTTCTTTTTTTTTTTTTTATACGCGCGATTTGTTAGAGATGAAAATATTTTAATGTGTTCCTTCATTCTTTTTAAATAACCGTCGAGTAAATTGTCGAGCGTATCGTACGGGTGTGGTCGTCTCGTAATACTTGCTCGTACCAAACGTTATTAACCCTCAATGCCAGTAACAACCGAGGTTCGAACGGAATTACGAGAGTGCCGTAATAAATTAAACGAGATATTACCGGGGAGTGATAAATTTATAACCTTTACGCGGGACGATACCGTGGCAGTACAAGCGGCGATACGCTGGCGACTTTTGACGAGGCTCGCAGATAAACCTAATCGAGAGAACTCGTAGATTTACGCAGGCCGTACACGTTCCTGTATAACTGTTCTTCCGCGTACGACTTTCCTCCTGCGAAACCGAATGGCATTCGAACGCACGATACCGTCCTGTAAAAGCCGAACGATGTAAACAGATCCATAGGCAATATAAAAGAGAGAATCGTTGTTCTTTTTCTACTCTTGTCTTTTTCATCGAGTATACAACATGTAAATACAAAGTCGAGTCACATGCAAACTTACTATCGAATTTCGAACTTATACACTAAGTAAGTATATCGCTTTATTTAGTTACATTTACCCTTTTCTTCTTATATCTTAACCATTAGATCAGAATACGTAATCGTCATAACATTCTGTCAACGATGATGATAATAATAATAATAATAATAATAATAATAATGTTAATTATTATCATTATTATTATAATTATAATGATATAATTATAATAATAATTATGATAATAATTAAACACGATATAATAATAAAATAATAATTAAATAATAATAATTATTATTATTATTATTATATTACATTTAATTGTTATTATAATTATTATTATAATTATATTATTATAATAATATAATAATTATATAATAATAATAATAATTATTATTATTATTATAATTTATACTGTATATAACAGACAGTCAATTTTAGTATAACTGATATGTTCCGATGAAAATATTAGAAGGCGTATCTCTTTAGTAACCTGTTATGATGATTGGGCATTCCGAGAATTGCTGGAACTTGAACGATTCGTAGGCTGTTAAACGGTTAAAATGTATCTCGATAAAATATATCGGCGCCTTCGGATTCTCGTCGTTATAATCGGATCGAATTTTGCAGCACGCAAAGGAATGGTGGTCGCGTTATAGTGAAGTAGAGAAAAAGAGAGAGAGAGAGAGAGAGAGAGAGAGAGAGAGAGAAGCGTGCCGTCGAGAGGAGAGCTAGTAGCATTCGATATAGAAACACAGCGGGTTTTCTCCTTTCGAAGGGGGCTTTACGTGCGGGCGAGTTAAGGTACGAGTACAAACCGAGGTACCCCTCGGTGATATACGACTTTGTGGGTGCTCGCACGATACGCCGAGCACTAAAAGGCTTAACGAGCATCTTCGTATGCCATGGCAGTCCAGAGTAAACAGGACGTGGCTTATCTTGTCACGAAAAATCTGCGGAGGGAAGCTCCTGGCTGCTCGCTGCCACTTATTTTTCTTTCTCGGTCTTCTCTCTCTCTCTCTCTCTCTCTTTCCCTCTCTACGTCTCTTTCTTTCTTTCTCTCTCACTCACTCTTACCCTTTTTTTCATAATGCTACCTGCAAACACGAGACCTTTCCGTTACGGTGTCCGCTCTCTGCCTATTTCGGATTTTCGTCTCGAAACTTTTTCTCCTCTTGTTTTTTCCTCCTTCTTTTTTTCTTTCTTTCTTTTTTTTTTTTTTTACCTACGGCACGTCCAACCCCAAAGCGATTACGAGTTCTTAACGTTTGTACACTCACGTTCGAGGATTCTAACGAGCACCGAGTAATTGCTAATTTGTAATTAAGTTTCCCTTCCGTGGCGAAGAGGTGGTTTCGCTTCGCCGGTGAAGTTCATGAGAATGAAATTCGAAACGTTGTCCGCATGTGACTCGGTTAAGAATCCTTGTCCTTTTCTTTCTTTTTTTCTTTTTTCTTTTTTTTTTTTTTTTTGTTTGTTTGTATGTTCCAACTCTTTTCCCTCTTTCAGATAACCGAGACGTTTTTATCCGGTTTCCGTAATCTCGACGATTTTATTTCGGACATATAAAACCCGATTTTAACATTTTCGAGAAAGGAGCAAATAGACGAAGCCGGATTTTCGATAAACGAGGATCGATCGAGGGTGAAACGATTCCGCGAAATTCCACGACACAGTGCTTCTCGTTTATATATCGCTTTCGACAGCCGGCTCACGCTGTTGAGATTTATCTCGACCACTTTAAGGATTTCGATAGGAGGGTGGGACGAGATTCACGCGGGCTCGCGCTCGGGCGCGAGCGCGCGCGAGCGCATTTACACGATGCTTTCTAATTAACATTCGACGCGTTATCCGTCGATTCTATTCTACCGTTAGCACCGGCAATTACGTACATTTACCGGAAATTATTATCTCGAACGCTTCATTATCTCTTAATGAAGCAACGCGGTATCGGCCGAGAGTGCCGATGGAGACGTCGTCCGACTAATTGCTGGCTCCCTCTCGTCGCCGCGCGCGCGACAAGCGAAGGCTAATGTCCGAGAACCGATCGATTCTAGATGCGCGCAATTACGCATCTCACACGCTTCTGTCTACTTAAGTATTATAATAATAATAATAATAATAATTATTATTATTATAATAGTAACGATAATAATATCGAATCCCTTTTTCTAACGCTATTCATCGCCGAATAAAAAATATTTTTTATCCGCCATGACTCACTAATTATTCTTTTTTCTCGTTCTCGAGGGGTACGCAAATATTTCTCACAAATCTCGACGAAAGGAGGATGTCGGAATCGTTTAACGGCCCAAGAATTGCATTGATATGGTCCTTTATCTTTTTTTATTAACACGACTTTATTTCTGAAACGTTCCCGATACCCGAAAACAGATCTGCTTCTTCCGATAGGACCCAGATTCGAAATAAAAGCGATGATCTTAATAAAAATCCAATCGTTTCGGGACACGGCACTTTTGCGAGAGAGAGAGAGAGAGAGAGAGGGAGGGAGCCGTTTTCTTAGTCGCTATAAAAATATATTTCCGGCGTTCGAGGACCGACTATCGCGACAACGATTACGATGACTTTCCTTCGGTGGCTCTTTTTATAAAGGCATACGATCGTTGTAGCGATCGTACGAGAACGACGACGATATAAATTTTTCGAATCCTTGCCGTCTCACACGAGCTTCGCTCGCTCGTTCCTTTTGCTATTCGATCCTGTTAAACTATCGGTACAAGAAAATATATTATACCGGGTGGTGTACGCGCGCGCGCGCGCGCCTCCACGTTGCGTGTTCATAACGTTATGCCGTTTATAGCGAACTCCACTAAATTATACGATAAGTAGTCCATAATCCGTACTGGTGAATTACTATCCTCGTATAATACCACATTCGACGCGCAACGCGTCCGATAATTTCTCTTTTCGCCCACTCGTAAAGCCGTTCGATACGAATTACCGCCATTGCCGGTGCGTTGCTCAAAGGAAGTGCCTTGCATCATCGTACTCTATGTATTCGTTCGAGTGCGAAAGTGAACGATCGGACGAAAGATAATTTTTTTTTCTTTTTTTTTTTCTTTTATCTTCCTTTTCACTCACGAAAACTTTCTTTTTCGCTCTAGATTGCACTGTTCTTATCTCATCTCGATATTACAAACGTTGATGTTGTTCTTTCTCCTTCTCTCTCTCTCTCTCTCCTTGATAACAAAATGCATACAAGTATCTAATATCGAAATAATCGAAAATATGCGAAATATAATCGACGATGCATAATACGATAAGGGGCTTCGAGAAAACGTTTTAAATGCGTTGTCCGACATACAATTTTCTTGATTTTATTCAAAACGTTTATGGTATCTTTTAAATGACGTTTACGAGATTTTAATCGTACGTTATAATTGGAAAGAGTTTCGTCTCAAAAAAAGAAAAGTAATCTGACGGATAATTTCTCGTAACGCCGTTTCTATGAAAATTTGTTCGTCCCGGTGGACGTATAGATTTGTACAAAATTGACGCGTACAATTTCCAACAAAATTCGAATTTCACAAGTATAAATATAAATATGACAAAGTAAAAGTATACATAAATATGGAACTATTCATTTACATCCTATTTACTTTTTAACATACCACTACGTTATCTGCATAGAAATACTTAAATTTTGTATATTGATCCATCTATATCGCATTGTTGGCCATTACTCATTACAGATTGGAAACGTATTGAAAATCTAACGAACATTTCCAATAAAATATAATAAGGGAGTTGTAAGAAAACAGGGAAATAGTGAAGATCGGAAGAACCATCCTTATCTCGCTTTACCCGTTACATTATTTTACAATAAGACAATAAATTCAAATGGAAGTACTGAACGTGGGACGATTCAGCGGCTTATTAAAACGAAATGGCGCATTATCGAGGACCGCTCGAACGGTTTCCACGCAGGCCAAATAAATTCCAAGCGATTCGAGTACGTAGTCAGGCGAGAAAACAACTGGCCGAATATATACGGGAAGGGTCAATAAAAAGAATAAAGTACTACTCGGACACGCGAATTTGATCGTAATTGAAGCCGATAAGTATGTATGTACGTGAACGCAAGTAAAACTGTGGAAGGATGGCTAAGTCGACGTCTAGTTAACGTACGAAGGTAAGGAACATAACCGTTATCGTAACCATTCTCATTAAGGCGGCACGACCGTTGGCCTGAGTTCTTTGCCGAACGGAGGCTTCAAACTAAAAGGAAAAGAAAGTAGAAAAGAAATTTATTACTCCGTAGGGCCAGATAATTCCTTGAAACATTCAAATTAAACGAATATTACATTAATTTAATGTGATTTAAGGCTGTAATTTGAAAGGTTCGATTGATCTTCGATATTAACGATTAGGGAATTGCATATTTTTTTTCAAGAAATACAAGAAATAAAGAGTTTTAAATGTCATTCGGTAATGTATTCTACATTCGATAATCGGTTATTCGAAAAATAGAGGGGGAGAAAAAAAAAAAAGATTGGAATGTGTCACCTGAAATGAGAACCACTGATGGAGCCACCTGTGCCGTCAAGTATGGGTGTACGTATCCATATTATAAATCCAGAAGATAATGACGACATGTTTATACTCTTCATTTGTATGCTAGGCGAAGAACTTCGTTCGTGGCCGCACACCAGACCCGCTCGTTCCTTGTCCGTTCGTCTGTCCGTTCGACCAGACAGCCGCCTGCCATTCTCAGTGGCGTAACACCTGTCTCCCTTTTTCTCTCTCTCTCTCTCTCCCTCTCTCTCTCTCTCTCTCTTCTTCCGACTCATCAGACTCTCCTTGACTTTGAATATTCGTATAGTTGTCGCGCTATAAATCCTTTACCCTACTATAGGACATTGCTCGCTCGTTCTTTTATAGGTATTTTTATTTTTCATCCCACAGTCTTGATCTTTTATTATATGAAGGAATAATAAAAGTATAAAAATGAAAAACGATAACAGCGTACGAATACTGTAGGGTAAGAACAGTCTCGCGTATAACGATGGAAAATTCGGGCTATGAAAAGAATCGATAGCACGTAAGGACATGCTTGTCGCTCAACCGATTCTACGGTGTGGATTCTTAATCGTGGATAATTCAACCGTGAAGCCGTACTCCTTTTGAAGTTAGACTTTGATTGCCGGCGTCAATCAATGAACAAAGATGATCGATGTAACTCCTTGACCATTCGAGTAATCGATTTTCTTGAATCTTTCGAAATTCTTTTTTGTCTCGAGGTCGCCTCCGTTGCCGGGACTTCTCCATAAAGCACGAGATTCGTGCCTTCACGTAAAATGGCTTTATTATACAAAATATATATGCAAATTACCTTATTTACGGTTATGGCCGCTAATTATATTGCGTGCTTATACACAAAATGTCAACGTGGCTGCGCCGACGCGCTATACGTTTGACTTTTTACGAGCCACCGCTTATACTACTGACACATATAAGCCTTGCCGCGTGTCCATGTTCGCAACTCGCAACAAATATCTATGCGCGAGGGGGCAATGCGTAACGTATATGTTATAGGCTTAACGATCGCAAAATAGCCTCACGGTTACGCTTAACCCTTCGTATCGCGATACAAGAACATTATCACGAACGATATTGACCGTTCTTTTTCTTTCCTTGAAAAGTGGAACAGTACAGGAAACATTACTGACCTTCCTCGAAAATGATAATCGATCGAAAATTTCGCTATTCGCAAAAGCGAGCCCGATGGAATCTTTGATTTTCTACGCGACACACCTACGGATTAAAGATTACTTGCACGAAATACATATTTTCAAACGAAATATTATTCTTTCCCCATCTTTTTCCTATTCCCTTGTGTTCCCTTTTTTTTTTTTATCAATACAATCGATTAACTTTATATTTTTCTACGTTACAAAAGCCGACGAAGGAAGTAGCATATTTGAATTATCCGTTCGCGTATATCATTCTTAACTTCTGATCAGCAGTGTCAAAGAATTAATTGATGAATAATAGATTTTTTTTGTTGGATCGATTAAACGAGCTATAAATTTAACTTATGTATCAAGAGATTTATAGCCTGCCGATTTAGGTCTTACGTTCATTAGAATGTATGACGATTGATATCTAGATCCTTCGTCGCGATAGATTAGTACCGAAAGTTAGATATCGATCTAGTATTACCGTCAACCTTATTTCAGGCTTTCCTTCGACTGACGTGCAACGAAATAGATAATTTCCGACGTGCTATTAACAGATTAATTTGTATCTAATTTTACGTCTTTCTTTTTATTGTCCTCGCCCATTCACGTTACTAGAGAACTCCGTTTCGTTTCCATACGTTCGAACATACGAACAAAGAACGAATGAGAAATTTAATTCAAATCAAATAAATAACGCATATATGGAGTATAAATTAATAATGAGAAACAAAATATACAGCTTTATCGTGATTTCGATGTATGCACACTTAATTGGTGCTCGGATAACCGAACCGTTCTGTTCGATCCAATTAACTTCGTATTTTTATATCGTTCGAGAGCGAAGATGTAACTTTCTTATCTGAAACGTCGTTTCGTGTAAAGAGACGGTTATTTATGTGCCCGTTCTCGACTTGCGATCTTATCTGGATTGAGGGAAAAAATTGATCGTCTCGAAAAGGTGATCGTTTATCTATGATTCATATTATGTCAGCCAAAAGGAATTGCCAACGGCATGTGCGCCTTTTATTATTATTTTCCTTCGATTATTGATCCATAGAAGATCATATCCTAATGCTTATCTTACGATAAAATTTATTACGATCGTATATGACAATATAGTTGCCAATCTCATTGAACGAGGAATGAACGGATTCGTCCTTTTATGCTGAATATGCTGAAAAAAAAAAAAAAATAAGAGGAAGATTCAATTTACAACTACGAATTACTTTTATTCGACAAGGAACATTTTAACAGTCCAAAAACTGGACTCCATCTTTATTTTCCTCGTCGATCGACTGAAAGTTCGAGAGTTAAATAGCCCATAACTATTCGAACCGAGTCTCATTGTAACGTACGTGTTGGTAACATTTAAAAAAATAATCGAAACATTATACGCCGATTTAATTCCGGTTTGAATACACGCTCTGACAGATAGCCAGGCCTTCTGTTACGTTCGTATTACTCGCGATTAAATGGGTACGCGTGCGAGAGAAGAGAAACGTTAGTTAAGTACTTCTCGCGCGAACCGTTAACGATACGACGATTATTTAAGAGATACGATAGTATATATTGTCCGTGTGCACGCTGTTCCTCGATTACCACTCGCAAGGATGAATTACACGCGCATACACGTGCACACGGAGTCCGCTTTTATAATAAGCTTTACCGTAACTACGTTCGGACTCGACTGTCTGCGCGTGCTATGGTAAATGATACGTGTAAGCTCGATTAATGTTAAAGTCGACTGAGAGAAGGAGAAGAGAAGAACTTCCCACATTACGGACGAAAGACAGATGACGAGGAAGCAGAAACCGTTCGATTCTCAATGGTAATTTAGAGACTTCCTATTTCAAGATTATTAAGCGAAATAAATTCTCTTCGATAGTGATCGTTCTCCGAAGCGCGGACCGTGATTGAAAACACTTGGATAGGATTAATACGGCTCATAAATCTTGATCTTTCATAATGATGGATGTGCCTTGTAATTTATCGATAGAAGTCCGACGATCGTAATGGGATTCCTCTAAATCGATAAATTGTTTTCGGAGCAAAGATACGAAAGACGAATACGAAGGCTATCTCATTGGAGGCGTACCGCGTGTTCACAAATAGAACCACTATACGTCACATTAACGCGATAATCTATGGATTACAGTCGAATATTTCTACGAACGTACGGCCTCGATTAACGTCCGAGCAAAAACATCGTAAGACCGACCGCGATTAATCAGAAAACATAAATTTGTCAAGTATATTTTGGACCGTCGGTATTTCTCACCTGAACCTAAGTGGAGGTTCATACGATGTGATACGACAGCTTAATTAGCAAATTGTCTGAAGTTTTTATTACATCCATACGAGGAATTTATGAATAATTTATAAAAAGACTCGACCGTTTTTTCTCTCTTTCTTTCTCTTTTTGGCACGATAATAGAGAGTGGTAAAGTATTATGTGATATCGTACAACTTAACGTTCGAATATTGGACGTCCAATGTTATTGATATTTTTGTTTCTTCTTCTTTTTTTATTTTTTTTTTTTTTTTTTACTTTCATACCTTTACATTACATTTTCTTTTTTTTTTTTACGAGCTTCCATCCTGACGCTTTTGCGCCTTTGCAATTCATATTTTCAATTTATCTCACTTCCATCCACCTTTCTTTCATTCTCATTCTATTGTCCCTTAATTTCGATCGACTTTAAGATTTACATTTAACAATACGATCCAAGCAAGTAAGTGTGCATTACCTACGTGTACCTTGCTATTCATTAGAAAACCGGCATTGGATGAGCCTCGCCCTGTCTTCCTTTTCATTGAGCGATAATTTTACTGCGCGAACGTCTTCCCCTTATCTCGATCGCGCGAAGCAAATTATACCATGCCGTACGACGAGAAGAGATTCCGGTTAATCCGTGCGCGACCGCCGTTCATGTCGGCGAGAGGAAAAGGATGAGAAAGAGTAGAAGAAAGAGAGTGAGAGATAGTGTGTCTGGTGTGTGTGAAAGAAAGAGAGAGAGAGAGAGAGAGAGAGAGTCCGTGTCCTTTTAAACGCACGATATATCCTCGTCGAAACGTCAGCGTTATTTTCTAAAGCCGGCGATTCGGCTTGCGCTCTATCGCGACGTATGGCCGAGTATCTCGGAACTTTTACACGGCTAAACAAGCGAATAAAGATAAAGGAGATATACGAAAATAAATATGAGCCAAACCCAAAGTGCATTCCGATCCGAAGACACGGTCGATCGGCGTATCTAAACGGGGCACGCCTCTTCGACGTGTGGAACCTTTAGCCATCCTCCTTTTCATCCTCTTTCTCATCCTTTTTCTATCTTATAGAATCATGCTTCTCTTTCTTCGTTATTCTCGCACGTGTACGCGTGTACGATCTTAAAGTGCTCCAAACCGACAGCCCGTCTTCACGTTGGATTATGATCAGATATGTTAACTTTTTCCCAGCGTGGATAAAACGCGAATTTATAGAACGTCCTCTCTCTCTCTCTCTCTCTCTCTCTCTCTAAGACATTGGCACCGTTCGAAGAAACTTAACTCTCATCTTTAGGATGGATTTTTAAAGTGCTTTTCTTATTGCTTCGCGCATTGAAAGAAAGGGAAAAAAAAGAAAGAAAATATATTTCTTTTTTCAATAATCTACCAACAACCTTAGGAGCGATCGGTTTTTTATCTATTGACTTTGCATCGTATTTTAAATTCTCGAATAACATTCGATGAGTAAGGTGAAAGATGGAACCAGTTTCATAAGACTTTCCTATCCGCTTTTTTTTTCAATTATATTCGTATTTATTTTGTCTATACATTGATACGTATCATATTTTAAGTACCTGACCGTTATGATTATAAATTGCTCGGTAATGACAAATCGCGTAACTTAGACGCAACCCAGAGGATTATCCTATGTCATTTAACGTAAAATTAAATATATTCGAAATTTCTTTTGGATCTGCTGCTAAAAAAGAAAACAAACGAAAAAGAATAACAAAGAAAAATCAAAACGCAATCGATGTCGTACAAAATAAAAATTAATCGGAGATTGCTTATTTAAAAGGGAACCAAACTATGGAATCGGTAGAAATCGAAGATGGAGAAGTTAGTGGCACTGTTGATCGTGGTAAACGTATAGTAGTTCCATTCATCCAAGCTCGATCATTTCGTTTGTTACCTTTCAGTAAAAATAACGTCGAATGTGAATTAAGGTTGTCAGGAGATACGACTGTATAATCCGAAAATTTTTGTAGTACCTAAAATCGTACCCAAAGTTGCATCTGGTCAGGAACAAACAGTCGATAATACGTAAACGCCGACGATCATTCAAAAGAAGATTCACAGTTGGATCAAGCTTAAAACGTCTCAAACGCGACAGAAAGTATATTCGCACGTTTATACGACTTCAAATCTTAATCATCGAGTAGTCCAATATCAGGATCACCAAACGATATCATCCACGGTAGGACCGATCTTTTTTAAAAAAAAAAAAAAAAGGAACATGTTGTCCCGAGCGTCTACAAGAAGGAACACAGCGTACATCGTCGAGTCTACGATCACGACATCGGCAGCGTTTACCCAACTGGAGTACACACGTCCGATTACGTGTCCAACGCTCCACCACAATATTACCTTCCTGTTTACTGACAACGTCGATCCCAGAGTATCGGCGTTATCGTTCGCGATAACACGTCGGACCACCTGTTTGCTGACGCGCTTTTCCAACTATCTCGATCGTTCGAAGCTTCGTAGAAGCTCGACGTTGTTCGATCATTCATTTGAAGAAATCACACACACACAGACACAGACATATTTGTTAGATAAAATCTTACGCACGACGTTGATCGTAGATTGGCATCAATCGATTTCTTTGTAACGGGCCCATTAACAAAGCGACGATTTGTAAATTAATCGTAAAAACGAAGAAATCTATGATATCCGAACAGATTGGAGATTTCCATGATAACTTATCGTTTTTGTCTTCTTTCTTTTGTTTTCCTCGAAACGTATTACATTGTTTTCCTTATCGCATTATTTTTCATGTATCTTCAAGTCCCCGTAGTCGACACTATTCATTCTTCGTATTGATCGTTGAATAAAGAATAATATTTGCGAATACCGACCTCGATAAATTTCTTGGACATATTTAACTTCACGATTATCGTCGTAAACAGAAATTTTTGTCTATCGCATGAATTATCGTCTAAGCCTGGCAAAGCGTTCTCTTTTCGACGATTCTCGCGTATCCCTTTTTTTCTCGCAGGACACGCCGGCTAAAATTCGTGTCAAGCGGCGATAATCAGTCGGACGCGAGCAGCCGACGTCCGAAAGAGGATCACAATGGAGTTAATTAAACGTCCCGATGATGGACGTGAGGGCAACTGCGATCGACCACCGCGTGGCCACCGTCAATGGCTATTACGAGTCCGCGGTGCAACGGCTTGGAGAGACGTGAGGTGACCTAAGGAACGACAGAGAGAAAGGGATCGGAACGGCGTATAAGAAAGATATATAATGTATATATGTATATACACACACACACACAAATCATATATATATATATATATATATATATATATATATAAATACACACACACACGCATATATATATAAATCATATATATATATATATATACATATATATATATATATATATATATATATATATATATAAATACACACACACACGCATATATATATAAATTATATATATATATATATATATATATATATATATATATATAAATTATATATATATATATATATATATAAATTATATATATATATATATATATATATATATATATATATATATATATTGTGTGTGTGTATGTGCGTGTTAAAAAAAGGTGAAAGACAGATAGAGATAGGTAGACACGAGAATAGCAAGAGAGACGAACAATGTAAGCGACGGGTTCGTAGTCACACCCTGAGAGAGAAAAAGAGAGAGAGAGAGAGAGAGAAGGGTGGGCTCCTTTTGCTTTGTTTTCTGGCTTTTTTACGCTTTTCTTTTCTCCGACGTTGAAACGAGCGTGGCTACGGCGGCGTCTCGGCTTCGTGTCGCACTGAAATTGCTCAAATGGAAAGGAGCGTGTCATCGTCGGTACGTCCGCCCGTCACTCACCGACTCGCTCCTTCCTTCCTTCCTTCCTTCCTTCTCTCCCTCCTCAAACTCTTCTTCTCGGTCTTCTTCTTCTCTCGCTCCTCGTCATGCGGCCACGATCTCTCCGCCTCTTCTTCTCGTCTCACAGCAACTCGCGAATTCCCCAGATGCGGATCAACGTCCAACGCCCCGTCGCTAACAACAACGTCCGACCATTTCTTCGAATTTAACGAACTTCCGTGAAAAGCGGTGACGTTTCTCGCGTTATACCTTCTACCTACCTACCTACCTACCTACCTATCTACCCATCCTCCTTCTACTTTTCTACATTTTTCCTTCCCTTCTTACATCTTTTATTTTTCCCCGTTCCGATTCACCGTACATCCCTGTACGATAACGGCCGAATAAGAACACGAAAAACTCCTAACCTTCCGTCAACTCCCCGTTTCTTCTTCCCACGTACGTAATTGGTCGAATTTGAATTTTTACCCATCGTCCAGATGTCACGAAATATTGAGATTGAAATACCGGTAAAAGGATTGGTGGATACGTAATCGATATTTTCCCTTGGTGAAAATCGAAAGAACGGCTTTTCATATTTTAGTTTTAAAGAGGGAAAATAGATGAAAATGAAGAACGTTGACAGCGTCTCATTTTAAATGTTCCACGTAGAACGTTGAAATGGTATGTATAAAGGATGTAAAAGAGGGCCGACGGTAAAAGTGGATGAGGATCTGTAATATCAACATTGTCACGGGGTAACGCGATGGGAATTAACCGAGTTCGTTAAAATGGGGGAACTGAAAATTGTTGAAAATGTAGAGAACGCGTTTTCGTTCGTGAATTTGAAGGTGAAAGGTCTCGGCGTAAAGGTGTGCCCTCTTACTCTTTCCGTAAACATCCATTTCCATTTTCTATTTTAAACGAGGTGGGGTCTTTGAAATCGTCAGTAGACGGGCGCCTTTCACGTAGGGCCCGAGGTGGTAGTGTTCGGTAGCTGATAAATCACGGCTGTCATACGCCAGGTGTCGTACGTTGGAGGGCGAAAGCATGCTCGCAAGCGCGCGCGCGCGTACTCACGCTCGTTCCATGTCGACGACGATGTCACATCTACCGCCTCGTGGAATCCGCTTTTACACGTCCAACGGAACAAATACAAATTACGTGGGAGTTCTCATGGAGCGTCCGTGTTTTACGCCTCGACAGACGCGATTTTCAGGATTCGCGAAATGGTAGATGGAAGATGGGCTCAGTGCCGGATAACTCGTTGGTTTTTATGATAGATTCATAAATCTCTCCACGAATACTTCAAAGTTCCTAGAAAAGTACTATCCCGAAAATTCTTCTTCGATACATCCCTCATCTTTTCCGTTCTAATTAATCGCGCTAATTCTCTTACTTTTTAGTTATCACGCGTCTATGGTATGTCGGCACGTTGTCCGTGGAAAATTTGATTAATCGGCACGTTATCAATTTCTGTCATGGGGGCCGAGAGTAACGTACGATCGAACGAAAAGTATACTCGAAGGAAAATTAAAATATCGGTTATGAAATATCATACTTGAAGAGTATCGTATATTAAAATAAAATAAAAAAAAAAATAAAAAATAAAAAATGAATTCGATCAGTGTCTACCGTATCAGTCGCACGGTCGAATAATTTTTTCATTAATCTTTTTAAGTTCCTTAAAATAGTCGAAAATAATTGTACTTTGGGGGATCCACAGATTCATTATCCGACACTGTTCGCACACATGTGGGTGTAACGCGTAAAGGGAAGGCGTCTAGTACCAGAGTACGGCTCGTGTCTTCTCGTCAAAGAACCACGTTGTGCGTCGACGCGCCAAGAACACGGCCTGTACAACTCGGTGCATAAACAAAATTTACTCGACGCCACGCGGCCGTACACGCACGTGCGTTTGTCATATTTCAAAGTCGGCCCGCGAGATTTGCGTAGCCTCGCGGTCGTCTTAGTCGTCATCGCAGTCGTCTTCGTCGTCTTCGTCGTCGTCTTCGTCGTCTTCGTCGTCGTAGCAGTCGACAATTTTGCGCCGTCCAACCATGCTTTGAAGCCTGAGCCAGCGTAAAAACCGAACCGTAGGAGCACCCTTAATGCGTCTTCTCGGAGCTTACAAGAAATATTTGCCAGGCATAATATTTCGAGAGAAGGAGGGACCAACTGAAGATTCATATCGTCGTGCCTGTCGTTGACGAAAAATCGTTTCTTTTTTCATTATTTATTTTTCTCTTTTCCTATTCTTTTCTTTTTTATTTTATTTTTTGTTTCATATAAAGATAATTATTGAAATCAAACGGAGAAAAGAATTTTATTGACAAGAACGAACGAATAACGGTAAACTTAATAATAGTAAATATGATTATTATTATTATTATTATTATTATTATTATTATAGAATGAAACGAACGTACAAGAAGAGTAAGGTGGTATGTGTACACGTAGCAAAGCAATAAACGATAGAATCGTTTAGAGAAAGATAAAGTCGGTCTACAGGATTATGAGAAAAGGTAGACACATCTGTTTTACGACCCCATGGTGCTACTACCTCTACAGGAAACTACGTGAACAAAGAGAAGTGATAGAAAGATAAGTTTGAAGGAAGCACTTTGCGGTAAATATAATGACAATGGTAGAGAAAGTAACGATAAAGAAAGATAATGGGAGTGGTAATCGGTTTCTACGAAAAGGAATGATCATTAGGATCGATTTTGTGTAGACAAACGACATTCCTCTTGAAGCTTTAGAATCCCGTACCATTAGAAAAAATTCGAAACATCGTTCGAAACTCGAAATTGAAGCGCGATAGTAGGAAAGCTGGTCCAAAAACGAATATATACGGGGGATAGTCTCGTTGATTCTTGCGAAGTACTCGGAAATATCAAACGGATCGGCTGTCACGATCGGTTCTCGCGTCTGGATGGTTTCGCTCATACACGAAGACGACGTATCGGCCAAGAGGGTTGGAAAAAGAGAGAGAGAGAGAGAGAGAGAGAGAGGAGAGGAAAGACGAGAGGAGACGTCTTCTGGCGTCTAAGAAGAGACGGGCGTCGCGTTGAAAGCAGACGGCCGAGTGACGAGACGCCGAGAAGACTCGTGTTCGCGTGGGAAACGAGACGTCGTCTCCGATTACGAGTCGCTTCCACGAAATTCTCCGCGAACTCGTGCCAGAGTCTCTGACGTATATCGCGCTTCTACCAATCTCGTGACACCATGATACCGATCCTCCATTAACTCTCTCTCTCCCTCTCTCTCTCTCTCTCTCTCTCTCTTTCTCTTTCACAAATACTCCGTTTTGATTTCACACAATGCTATTTTTTAAATAAATACATATATACATTTTGTCTTTGTTGTTAGCGAATTTCTTAACGTATCTATGAACTATCGATCCGAACGAGAAGATAGCTTCCCATAAAAGTCAGGTATAACGTAAAAAGTACGACGTAGGTGTCTCAGGATTTTTGGCTGAGCGAGGACAAAGTGATGGAAGAAGAGGTTGAAATTTGTCGTGGAACGTGCGGATCGATGTTACTTCATTGAAATCTTCGAACGGGAAATATAACTGACGTGCGTCAAACGTCAGGAATTATCGGTCGGGAGTGGTCCGGAGAAATCTTCTTCACGAGCGGACGTCGAAAAGGCGAACACGAAGCGTATCATTAGAACTCCCACTTTAATAACGCGATTTCATAGGGAACCGAAGGTGGTAGGGGACGATAGAAGAGGAAGAGAGAAAAGGGACGAGATTCTCCTTTTCGTTTCTCTCTCTCTCTCTCTCTCTCTCTCTCTCTCTCGTTGGGCATTGTCATTACGGCGATGGTCCCGCGATCATTTCGTTCGAAATAATTAGCGGTCCTGGAGTCTTGTCGTAAGGGAAAAGGCCCGGGGGAGGTCCGAGGGAGCGTAACGATAATAGTAGGGTGTCTGGCCTGATAATTCCGTCGAGGGCCGAGTATAGCCTCGAGCAACGGCCTCTCTCTCTCTCTCTCCTTCTCTCTCCTTCTCTCTCCTTCTATCTTTCTTTCTCTTTCTCATTCTCTCTATAATACATGGTATATCTGTGTATGTATGTATTTATATGTACGTACGTACGCACGCACAAACGCGCACGCACATATATATCCGTGAATTAAGCGTAGGAAAACGAGCATGAGAGACGTCATCGGTCCACCCTCCTAGTTGAAATCGTTTCCGCTCAGCTTGCTCGCGAGAAACGAGCCTGTAGTCTTTCGCTCTTTCGTCTCCTTTTTTATTTTTCGGAGGACCGGGGGGCTAACCTTACTTTTGGTAACGAGTCGAGGCGCCGCTTAAGTAGAGGCCACGGTGCCGGCTTTTTCGAAATAAAAATCAAAATTGAGGCTGCCCCAACGATCTCCATCCATCCACCCCACCCCACCCCCCCCTAACCTTTCCTCCCCCCGCCGCCATCCTTGCCTTTTCTCTTTCCCTTTGGCTTACTTCCTAGGGCATATCTTCCTTTTATTTTTTTTTTTCTTTTTTTTTTCAATCGGATCTCGCCTCCCACTTAATACCCCACCCGTAACTCGGGCCGATTTATCACGGGGACGAAAGCAGCGCGAGCACGCCATTACCGCCTCCTTCAGGAACGATCCTTTCCCGAATCGGAAATGCGAAATAGAGAGGAGCGTCGGGGAGCTTTCTCTCGATGCGTTTCGAGCTCTCGAGGAGTGATGTATCGTTCATCCTTTACCGAGTGGATTCGAAACGTATGCGGAACGCATTGATCGACGACCAAACGCCGCCACGGCAGAGCTTTGCATTTTTCAGGGCTTTGCATTTATCACCATCCCTTCCATTCCCCTCCCCTCCCCTCCCCTCTCAACCGCTCCTTCCCCCCCCTTTTTTTCCCCCCTTTTCCCTTTTTCTTCCGATTTTTCTTTGTTCGACGGGCGAACGCGTTTCACGGCTAAGGGGATTGATCTTATGAATCAACGTTGAGACATCTCGCAGATGCGACGTTCCTTTCGAATTTTATATCTTTTTCCTCGCGAACGATTTCAACGAGTAAATTGGTCACGGCAAACGCGTTATTCTTTTTTATATAATGCCTGTCATTTGATAAAATATACATAAATCGGGAGATGCGATGGAATTTGATTCAGGTTTGAAAAAAAAAAAAAAAAATAAATAAAATCAGAAACTGTCTACACGTTTTACGAGTGATTTAACGAACAGGAAATCATATCCCGTTTCCATAATTGGCCGTGCTGTATGCCAAAGGAAGAATAATGCGAGAGGGAAAAAAAAAACGTATTGGAACGAGCACGATGGAGGCTAAGGTTTAAAAATACAAAAGAGCCGAGAGCATATAAAGAGAGCACGTCGACTTTTAAATTTGATTCTGGCGTGTACAGACTGAATACGTAAGAGGATCTGCGTTCATACATACGAGACGCGAAAAAAAGAGAGAGAGAGAGAGAAAGAGAGAGGAAAAAAAAACAAAGCAAACTGCGAGTACGTGGAGTGCTCGATATCGGGAATTTCGCGTTTCAACAATGCGTACCTTTTTATTATTTTTTTTTCTTCCCTTAGATTTAAAAAAAAAAAAGAAAAAAAAAATTCGCTTTTCGCTCGAACGTACATCGTTAACGGCTCAAACATTTTGTTTCAACTGTTAATTAATAAAATCTGCAAATGATTTGAAAAGCGTTAAGCGCTCGTTGACACAGGTATTTCGGCAAAATACGATTAATCGACCCTTTTCCGAAGAACCCTCGTAAATTCAAACCTACGAGACCCTAAACGCTTTTCATCGTACGTGAACGATCGAATCATATTGGGATACGATAATCAGAACGAAGAAGAAGAAGAAGAAGAAGAAGAAGAAAAAGAAAAAGCAAATATATGAAAAATATCGTTCGAAAGACCGATTTGACCGATTTCCATAACGAACGAGAGTCAGTGATCGTTTGTTTAAAGATACGTCCGTTCGAAATTCTTTCTTTCTTTCTTTTTCTTTTTTTTTTTTTTGTCGAGTTTTGTCGGTAGACGAACGGGATGATCGTGGAAAAGGGTGAATGGGTACTGTAGCGCGTACGGGGTAGGAATCTAAGGATAACGTAGGGAAGACACGGAGGAGAAAAGAGGGAAATATGCGCGGCAATAATAACAACGGGGAGGGGAGGGGGATGGAGACGTAGGCAGATATACGAAGCTGCTGGTGCAGCAGAGAGGCAACGAGGCGAGGGCCTCGTTGGCTCATGTTTAAATCAGCGATAACGAGAAGCTTCGGTGACATATGTCACTGTCGCTGTCAGCCAGCTACACAATCAATATAGTCACCCGCCCTGTCTGTCTGTCTGTCCGTCCGTCCGTCCGTCCGTCCGTCCGCTTGCCAGCTTCGTCCCGCTTCGTCCCGCTTCGTCCCGCTTCGTCCCGCCTCGCCTCGCCTCTCCACGCCTCGCTTCGCTTCGTCTGCCGCTTTTCAACCTTCGCATGCATAGACCGTATTCCATCTGATAATGTATTCGGTACGTGACTTCGTATTCGACAAATACAAGAACCGGGTCCGGCATCGGCATCGGCCACTACCACCACCTCCTCGTTTCGTATATCCGTCCTCTCATTCGCTTGCCCTATCTTTCTACGCTCGCTAACCGAGCAACTTTGACAAGGGCCAAAAGATGTTTCGCCCGATGTAAAATCGAATCACGTAGCGGTACTTCTTCCTTTTCTTCTTCTTCTTCTTCTTCCTTTTCTTCTTTTTCTTTTTCTTTTACTTTTTATTCCTCTACTTTCTCTTTTGCTTTACACCAGACCGAAAAGCCACTGATATACCGACTCGTTCGAAAATGTTTATGATATTTTCCTCTCGATTTTTTCTTTTTTTTTTTTTTTTTTTTTCTATTCCCATCTCTTGCGACTTTCCGAGATCGTTCGTTGCTCGAAAGAACAAAAACCGATTTCTTCGTGTTCTCGTCGAATTATAATATCTCGTCCTTTTCGTACAAATTGGACGTTTGCCCGACCAATTCGTGTGCAATCGCGTTGGTATTCCCTCGAGATATATCTTTGTTTATTTTATCGAGGATATTAGGATATATAGAAAGTTGGACGAATAATAGTCCTCTTGGATTAGATTTATAACTCATATTCTCTTATTTCGGTAACTTGAAAATTTATTACGAATTAGCTTGAAAGAATTTCAACGAGGGGAGGGGGTGGGGGGGGGTGTAAGGGGACCTAGTTTTATGACAAAACGATCAAATATTTGAAGTGGCTAATATTTTTCTTGCCTTGCGTGACGCGATAGGTTGAAAATTGCTCCATCACCCAGAGATAACCGTTTCGATTCATCATTTTCTTCCGCATTAATCTACCCCTCCAATCGCACGCCTTTTATGTATGCCTTCAATATCACGATTTTAATTATCCCCGATTTCGTTTCGCCATCATCACCATTCTATCCTAGCTCAATCTCAAACGAGAAATAAGGTTTCTACGTTGATCCAACGTCGTTCGATAATAAATTCTCTACGCACGTTTCGGTTGTCTCCGAAGAACCGAACGATAAAATCAAAAGCGTCGCCTTGCAAATCGTTTCCGACTATCTCCTGTCAGGCTGGTCGTCCCTAAGAAATTAAAAAGTCCATAGAAAAGTTTTGTTATCTCTCTCGGTGAATCGTTTTACGATTTCAATCGCAAATTGTCGCTAAGGCGAATACCTAAAGGTCGTCGCTTCCGTGGAAAAGTTTATACCGCAAAAACCTCCTTTTTCATATTTCTTTTCCCTCATCTTATATGACCGCGTTCTCTGGGTGGTGACGATATGTATATAACGTGGATACCTCCTTGTCATTCCGTACGAAGTTGCCGTGCATAAGAAATAAGGGTGGAAAGAAGAGACCGTCTATGATTTATTGCCTGCCGCAAATTCTGTTTCTCCGCCGTGCACGCCAACTACGTTTGCGTTCATCCATCTTTTTCTCTTTTACGGCTCACCGAACAGGCGGTCCCTTCAACCCCGCTCACCTCTCTTCGTTCAATCCTTCTTTCTCCCTCTCTCTCTCTCTCTATCTCTCTCTCTCTCTTTCTTTACCTTTTTCTCACTCTTACTCAGGCGCTACGTCATTTGCTGTCTTGCTCGCTCACCCTCTTTGTTCCGCGCCATCTCTCAAAGTGACTGACTGCCACCTTTATTATCCGCTTGTCAGCATTTTTACACTTTTATCCTGCGCTCTAGTATCTATTGTCCCGAAACGAATTTGAAGACGTCTGACTTCGTTGAATTATCGTACGAGAAAAAGAGGAGCGACAAAAGACCGTGCCGAGGTCGCTCGAAAAGGAATTGCGGTTTAACGCGAGTTCGAAATTCCCTGAATGAGGATCATAAATAACAGATTTTCTCGATTGTAATTACAAGTCCTGTTGCAGCTTTCAATGACCGATCGGTTTCTATTCGTTCTAAGGACTTACTCGGGAGTTTCTCGGGATTCTGAATTTTACTTTTTTGTTCGATTCGTCATTTCGGTTATCACGTTTAAAATCCATCTTCTTCTTCTCTCTCTCTCTCTCTCTCTCTCTCTCTCTCTCTCTTTTTCTCTTTTAAGAAAATAATACAAATGTGTTTGTACGGTAATTGGGAGGAAAGTTATCTTCGATCTTAAGATACGAAATTCCTTAAAGCAATTGGAAAATTTTTGATGGATTGGAATTTACGATACTACACACTAATTTGTTCTGGAAAGTTCGTTTATTTGTGAATCTTTTCACTGTGACAGAATTCGTCAATAAAGGACAGGCAATTGTGTTTACTGGTTGTAATTTTAAATTCGTAAAAGTGTTTTTAGTACTTTCGTTTATTATGTTTTCAAGGACACATTCAATGCCCTAATGGCCCTATGACTCATGCCTTGAACTTCGACAACAGTGTCACAAAACATCTTGTCCAAATAAATTTCTCCAAATGTTACGTAACATTTTCTCTATACAAAAAGGAAAGCACTTTTCGTACTTTAATTTATTGTCCTACTTTCGTCCCTTTCATATATCTGACTCAACAGACTCTCGACATCGTCCTTGTAGTTTTGCACTTTACCATGCAAATCCGAAAAGGAATGTACTTACAAAGGAAATCGATCTCTCTAATTTTCCTCGAATCTGTCAAACTGAACGACCGGTTGAATCTATTGCGACTATTAATTTATTTTCGAAATAAATATATATATATATATATATATATATATATATATATTCGATCAATAATTAATAAATGTTAAATTTGACATTTAACAAGTGAACGATTACAAAGAGGATATAAATAATTATAGATTCAGCGGAAACAAAAATTAGCAAAATGAAAGCACATAACACAGCATATATATATATATATATATATATATATATATATATATATATATATATTGTATATTAGTATAAAAAAAAGAGATGAAATCGAGTGTAACATAAGGAAGGATAACAAATGTCATAAATTATTACTTACCAAGAGCAAGTCACGGCCGAGAGGATACTATTCAAATGCAATTCGAATAAATAATGAATGATAATAAACAAAATTTTTCCGAAGTTAAATATAGTTTCTTGTAATGAGCGATGTTATATTCGAGAGAAATTCAAGTACAATAAAGTTATGGAATAATCGGTTTGCACGAGCTCGTTATTGCCACAGCGGTGTGAACAGATCGAAGGAAAGCAGTTCTCTACGGAGGATCGTAACGACGTTTTCGAATCGTTACGAAAACATGCGGAGGTATAATTTATTTGGCAACATCGTTTACGCGCGAAACACGCACGTCAGTGGCACGTTTCAGGTCGATTCTTTTGTCGGCGGGCGGTAGCTGCCGACGTTACGGAATCTTCGAACGGGAGTTCTCTTTCTCTCTCTCTTTCTATTTCTCTCTCTCTCTCTTTCCTTTCTCTCTCTCTCTTTTTTCCATCTCTATCTCTGTCTGTTTCTCTCGCTTGCTCGTTCTCAAGAGCGCCGCCGGCGGAGATGAAAGGGAACCGTATTAGCCGTAAACTCATCCGTCAGTGTCAAAACGTCAAAGATCCGCCGTCGTGGCATTAGTGGCGCCGTAACTTCGTTCGACCTCTCTTCTTCCTCCTCCTCCTCCTCCTCCTCCTCCTCTTTCTCCACCTCCTCCTCCTCTTGCTTCTCTCTAGAGCCATTGCCGTTCTCGACTTCGCCATAGAAACGAGACTTACAAGAGGAATTTCCCGTTTTTCTCCTTCGGATGATTCGGAGATTCGGATATTACGCGAGATTCAGAGATTTTGGCTGTTACTCTGTTCGTTGAGATATCGTATAGTATGAGAGGTTTCTACGATTTTATTCCGAAGGGAAAACTATTCGAGAGCGATCAGTATGCATGCAATCCGGATGATTCTTTTTGAAATTGGCTTCGTACGAGACCAAACGGCTCGAACCGTTCTCACGATCAGATTTTTTTATTTTTTATTTTTTTTTTTTTTTTTTTTTTTAATACGTTACGCTTAGGTATACCCATTTTATGTTATAACATTCGCTTAAAATTAAAACCATCAATTTTTCATTATTTTAATATCGTCAAACAAAATTCATACTTAGAAATGCTTTGATATTACCGTAAGAATTTCTATCGAAGTAACGAAAAAAAATTTATTTCGCTTTGATAAAAAAAGAAAAAAAAAAAAATCGTTAAGGTATTCGAGCGTAAAAGTCACGCACGACTCGTCGAAATGCTCGTTAGGTAAAATCGATGTGGCTGCCAAAGGAAGACGTACCCGATTCGTTTCGAACGTCTGTTCGTTGACAGAAGCGAGGATATATTATAATCGTTAATGACATCCCGAGATCGTTAAAGAATTCCGAGATAAAATATGGACGCAGTGAATACGTAGAGAACAGCCGTATACGTTTCTCGGATACCGTACGGTTGCGTTCCTCGAGCTAATTATTGTTTACCGGTTGCTACATACTTACGTATGTTAGCGTTGCCCTCTACTCGGATGGCGTCATAATTCGTAGCAATTACCACGGTAACACGGTTCGTACAACTGATCGGTTTATCTCGGCGTAAAGTAAGTAGTCTCACCGTTCGTTCATCCAAACGCGAAATTCATGATAATCAAGTAGAGAGGAAATTATTATACATCCTGCTACCACCGAGCACGGCCAATATCGAATTTTATAATCGTTAAAATTTCTACGCTGCCTGCTAAGCGTATAAGTACTCTCGATGAGCTTTATAAAATGCGAGGGCCAAACGAAACGAGCTTTCGAGGAGCATAAGTGGTGTACCCGATGCATCGAGCAATCCGATCGGTGTTCCCTTTTTAAGCCGTTTATGGATCGTCGAATGTGATCGGGCCGATGACATTTTTGGTTGCGCGTATTCTGTTTCGAGAGGATAGAGAACAGAGAGAAAGAGGGAGAGAGAGAGAGAGAAGAGAAATAGAGAAAGTTGCTCCATCGTTATTTCGAATAATATATTATTTCGGTAACGAATGAATACAAAATTACAAATCTTTTAATCTTAATGGAATTTTCGAGAGACCGTCGATCAGTAGGTAATATTTTCTGAAAAGATCCAAAATCGAGAAAGTCGATCGTTTGCCGTGATCGAGAGAGAGAGAGAGAGAGAGAGAGAGAGAGCGGATAGACGAACGAAAAAGGAAAGAAAAAAAAAGAAGCGAAAAGAAAAAAAAAACAAAGAAATCGGAGTGGCCTCTTTGAAGTTTCCTTAGCGTGGAAAAAGGAACGTGGACGTTAATCGATTTCGATGCAGCAACCATCCAGTCGCGATCGATCGTCCCTCTTGGTAAAATTCATCGGAAGCGATGCGAAAGACGGGCGCGAGTTCTTTTGTATCGCGCTAAGTAAGTCCGGAAGCCTGTGGAAGAGCGTTCGGCAAAACGAAGAACTTGAGAGAGAATCATCGAAGAATGGCCGCCACCGCCGGTTGTGCGTCGGGTTCGTCGCGAAGTTGAAGCGCGCACGGCCCGGGCGATAATTAAAACGCTTTTACAAAACCGTAGGCAAACAGCGCTTAAGTGGCTGTCATTCGTTAGCCTCGGAGCGGGCTGGTAGTCGGTAAGTCGCTGAGCGAGCGATCAATCACTCCGAGACCCTCCCCGCCGACCCATTACATTTCTATTTTGAAAGCTGCTTATTAAGCGGGGCCGGCCGGAGAGACAGACAGGTTTCACGGTATAAAATATCGGGTTGCCGTGGCGGCAGGGACGGTTCCGTGTCGAGGCAGCAGCGCCGTGCCGTATGGAGTTGGTGAGACAAGGACCGAACGAGAAAACGAGTAAGAGAGATAGAGAGACCGATGGAGGGGTTGAGAGAGTGAGTGAGTGAGAGAGAGAGAGAGAGAGAGTGGGAGAGAGAAGAAGCGGAGGAAGGGGAACGGCTGTAAAAGCGGTGAAATATCAAAGCCGGGATGGGAGCTGTCATCGTCGGGCCAACATCATGGGTGGCGTGTTGAATTAGAATGCCTTCCCACACCCCACGCAGGGCTGAGCCCCACCGCGTTACCCCCACCACGTTCCCCACTCTACGTTCCCTCCATTGCCGACGACCGTCGACTGTTCCCCCCACTCTACTTCCAAGATCTCACTTCTCAACGGAGTGGGGACACTCGACGCGTACATACACAGGTTATGAACCTCTTTGTGGTGGGGATAGATGTGACCTTCCAAACTGCCGGTAGACGGCGCTAGGATCATCAAGCGCTCCGCTCGACAAGGATTCGACCGACGGCCCCGGCATTATTTTCCTGGATTTTGTACCGTGAACGTCGTTCGCGTCTGTCTTATATTCGTGCGAAAGAGAGAGAGGATCGATCGACGGGCCACCGTATTCCGCTTATACGGTGAGCGAACGTCCACCGATTCGGGAGAGGAGTTATTGTTATCGCTGTTGGTTAATTTTATCGTTTCTTGGGCTCTTTTTCCTTTCGCCCCCGGCCCAAGTGTGAAACCTTCCTTTGTGTGATTTAGTGCAGTGAATTTATATTTAACAAAAGTGCTTAACCCAAATGGTTGTGCTCGAGGAAGGCGGTATGCTGTCTACCGGACACAATCAATACTTACAGCCGGATTATCTTTCTCCGCTTCCAACCACGGTTAGTAAACATATTCGTGGTGAATAATACACGTTTTTAATAAAATCGGGGAGATTAAAATGGTCGAACCATGAGGATTCTAAGGGAACAGATTACTCCGTGTACGCGACGACCGCGAGCCGACGGATCGCTCGAATCTTCAACGTGTTAATTTACTCGTGGATTTTCATGATACTTTATCAATCGTTTTGAATTTGGTTTTTACGATATCGCGAATGGGAATTACATGTTTCGACTTATGTTCACAAATTTTTTACGATGAATTGTATTTTGAAATGATGATAATATTGTCGTATTTACATGTTCCTTTATCAATCGATAGAAACATTGAAATCTAATCGTAAGGATAGAAACGAAAACTGTATAAACGTGTGTTTTTATGAAATTTTTTTAGATCTTTAAACACGACTCCTTCTATGTTGAAAACGATTTTGTTATATTTCAGTCGATATTTTTGTTATTTCTATAAATCGATATTACATAATTATTTGTAAAATCTTCCAATTCCTAAACAATTTGTTTAGAGAAATTATACAATTTAATTGGCGATTTGATCGCATGTACTTTTCGTGAAATATTTTTCCTTTTAGTAATACTTCTCATTAATTAATTAAACATGTTGTTATTTCGAGAATATGTTCGAACGTAATGTAAAAATAAAAGCTCGAAATAACTTCGTAAAATTAGATAGTTTGTCGGAAAAGTGAAGAAGTGATTAGCTGTTCCGTGTCCGACGGCAACCGTTCTCTCGACTCTTCGGTACCAACAACAACTTTTCCTATCTTTAATCTTTTAAATCGAGGAAAAGGAAATAATTTGTCAAGCAAATTAAACTTCTCTCGTGACAAAAGAATAAAAAAAAAAAAAAAAAAAAAAAGAAAAATTATTTTGTTCCCAGCCTTGTCCAATACAGCATTATAATCTCGAAATCTCCGTTTTAGGAATTCGTCGATTTATCAAAAGTTTTCTCACCCCAACTGTATTATTTTATTATTGACAAAGGAAAAGAAATCGCATGTATTTACAAATGAAAAATCGAAAATCTTTCTCGTTGAAAGATGAAATAATCGTTTATCGAATATAGTAAGGCTCGTTCGTCGCGATTCGAAAGTAACCATAGGGAAGAAACAAGAAATTAAACGTGGGATCGTTTTTTTATTTTGCAGTTGGATGCGAAGAAGAGTCCCTTGGCACTTTTGGCACAGACATGCAGTCAAATAGGCGCGGACTCGCCTACGAAGCCACTGGTCTCGCCATTGGAGAAAAGTTCGTCGAAAAGTAGCAGCGTAGGTGGTTCGAGTGCTAAGTCTCCGCCAGCGGCGAAGTTAGAACGGAGCACGCGAGGGAGTCCGTCGGACAATAAAACGCTTGCGTTCAAGCCGTACGAGACTAACGTGGTTACGAGAAAGAATACGACGGGACAAGACGAAGGCAGGCCGACGTCTAAGGCAAGCGTGCACAGTGTCGGCGGTCAGGAAAACGGGTCGGAAGGTCTGAGCATCGGCGGTAGCAATAACAACAACAATAACAATAGCAGCAACAACAACAACAACAACAACAACAATAATAATAATAACGGAGGTGGAAATCTCAACGAGAAAAAGTCAACGTCGTCTTCGTCATCGGGTAGTCGAACACCCGTCGGCAGGAAGTCAGCCTCGCCGTCTAGCCAAGCGACGGCAGGTTCTTCGAGTAGTATTCTATCAGCTTCCGACCGCAAGACGCCTGGCGATCGTGAGAAAACCGACGCGTCTCCACGAAATAACGGGACGAGTCCAATAATCAGATCGGGAATGGAGATTCTGAGCGGCGGCCACGCGAAGGATGCAGCCGGATTGGCCGCTTATAAGGCCTCGATACCTGGTTTTGCGACTGGAAATCCTCTTTGTTGTCCGCCGGGATTAGCCGAAAATCCAGCGTTCAGGCCACCGTTCGCCGGTGCTTCGCCATTTTCTCATCATCATGCAGCCGCCGCGGCAGCACTTTTGGGTTACCCAACAACGGCACCTACGCCAGGGAATCCATACCTGAGTTACGCTAGAGTGAAGACGCCAGCCGGGGGAGAAGCGCTCGTCCCGGTATGCAAGGATCCTTATTGCACCGGCTGCCAATACAGTGTTCACGGAGCCCAATTGATGATGGGGGCTGGTGCAGGTGCCGGTGGTGCTGCTGGCACCGCCGGTGGTGGTGGAGGAGGTGGTGGTGGTGCCGCGAGTGCCGCGAGTGTCGCCGGCGGAGCCGCATCCGTCTGTCCAAGTGGATGTACCCAGTGCGATCATCAGAAATACGGCCTCGCAATGGCATTGTCCTCGTTAGGTCCAATGCCTCCACCCTCGCTCGCATACCCTTCCACGCTTGCCGGTGGTAGACCGTACGTCTGCAACTGGATCGCCGGTGACTCCTACTGTGGCAAACGATTTGCGACCTCCGACGAGCTCCTTCAACATCTCCGCAGTCACACGAATCTCGCAGCGGCTGCCGCCGCGGCAGCGGCCGCTGCAGCTGGTGCACCGGAACCCGCCAGTCTCCTGGCCAATCCTCATCCCCATCCGCTTCTCTCGCCCTCAGCGGCGGCCCTTCACCGTGCCAGCGGTGCCTCCTATCCTGCACCATCTCTCAGTCCTCTTGGTGCGAGATATCATCCATACGGTAAACCGCCCACTGCACCTTTACCTGCATCCTTAGCAGCCTCACCCTATAGCGCCTTCAATGCGCTTGGTCCTTACTACTCGCCTTACGCGATTTACGGACAACGGATCGGTGCCGCTGTTCATCCCTAAACTACCGACCTTTTTCCGACAATATCTTTCCCTCCTTCACCACTCAATCTCTTTCTCTATGTTTCTCTTTTTCTTTTTCATTTTCTTTGTACATAGCGAAGCGTGTATCATACAGATCCTATTTAAGCGATCCTTTCCCGAGAGATATATTCCTTGTCTCTCTTCTTTTTCTCTAAATATATATGTATATAAATATATAAATATGAGTCTATAAATATAAATATATAAATACATGAATATAAATATAAATATAAATATAAATATAAATATATATATATATATGTGTAAATTAAAAAAAAAAAAAAAAAATAATTAAAGTCTATGAAATGTCATCATTGGCGGTTTAACATTATGCACATCACGAAATATCACCGTTATTATGCTCGGAGAATACGCCGCGGGAATGTTGTGTGCGTTTTTCGAGCCGCTTCGACGTGATCCTTTGATTCTTGCGTCCGTCGTAGCGACAGAGGAGTAGTAGTTGTGTGTGCGTTTACCTGTGTCCAATTGTGAACGATCTTTTACGAGTTAAATGTGGTTTGCGCCGGTGTTTCGAACATACAGATAAACTGTGATAATGTTGCGTTGTTTTTTTTTTTTTCCTTGATTTTTCGTAGAAGCGAGAAATGGAAGGAGTGAGAGAGGAAGAAAGAGAGAAGATAAGACACGAAACAGCGTCTTGTTTGAGCATTTCTCGATGTTCTTGAAAGCGCGAAAAGAAATCCTATGTGAATCGTTCGGCTTTGCAAGGGATCGTCGCAAAGCATATGTCGGATCGATCGTAATAATCGTATCGGAGCTATGAAAAACAGAGAGAGAGAGAGAGAGAGAGAGAGAGAGAAAATACTTTAGGTATCTTTCGAACCTGTAAATATCTCTTGTAAAACATCGTTGAGTTTCCACAGCGCTTTAATAAAAAAGATATTCGTAGAATCAAAAGTTGCAGTGTGTGTTCTATCTGTACCTGTTTACGGGTGCGCACGTACTACGTACTTGTGTGCGTGCATTTTGTCTACAAGGATGCCTCAAATTCTCTCCCTTCCTATGGAATTTCTATCGTTCATGGATCGACACCGATCTCTCTTCTTCCCGTACGTATATCTTCATACGTCGCGAGAGTACATGTAACGAAGCCTGCCCATATATATATATATATATATATATATATATATATATATATATATATATATATATGTATATAAACGTCGAGCAGCATGCTAGCAATTCTCCATTTCTTACATTGGCGCAACATCCAACTTGGAATTCAGTTTTCACGTCTTACCATAAATTGCGTATCTCCTTGACGTTTTGCACCGTTAAAGCTTCTACAAGTATATATATAATACATACCTATAGGTAGATATGTGTCTTATCTGTGCGCGCGTCTGTGCTTTTTACGGTTAAATTTAAAATATCGTCGCTTTTACTGGAAAAGGAGAACGGAAGATACGTCGAAAAATTGACGTTAAGTGGTTACTACTATCCAAAAGTTTCGCGTGTCGAATAGAATGAGAACGTTAAGGGACCAAGAGAATTTCAAAGTTATATATACGGATCTTGTGGGTATTCGATACGTTAGGTCATCCTATTCTTATCTCTATCCTTGGAAACCTATCCTAAGTTTCTTTTATTCTTTGGTAACGTCGTTTTAGGAGCTTAGAATTTTTCATGAGACGACTGAACGTGGGCGCTTCGTGAAACTGTTTGCCTGTGCTGAAAAAGGAAGAAAGGGAGAATAAATTGGTGCGTGCGTACGTGCGTGCGTGCGTGCGCTCTCTCTCTTTTGCGCGCGCGCTCGCGTGTGTAAGAGAGAGAGAGAGAGAGAGAGAGAGAGAGAGAGAGAGAGAGAGAGAGAGAGAGAGAAAGGATAGTCTTTCTACTCTGGGTGCTCTTGGTAACTATACGCACGCACACACACACACACACACACACACACACACACACAAACGAATTTTCTCGCTCGTTTGTCCATCCCCGGTTGCTGTTGGCTACACCCAAGAGAGTGAATTTATTTCTTTCATTACGAGACCGAAAAGCGAGTGTGAGAGAGAAAAAGAGAGGGTTCTCGGATATCGGAGCTGCAAGGCAGCTCGCATAAATCTGCGGCCTAGAGTCCGAACGGAGTGCAGCTCCGCGAGTTTCTCGTGAAAACAGAGAGGAAGAAGAGGAAAATAGAGTGGTTGACTTCGAAGGGAACGCTCGCGTGTTAACTTTATTCTTGTGTAACATCGTTCATGATACTTCAGTTAACTTATCCACACACACACACACACACACACACACACACACATAGAACAGATTAACGAGTTTTTGCTTGAATTAAATCATCTATTTTCTTGTTCGTATTTTCTATAGGAAAAAAAAAAAAAAAAAAAGAAATAGATAGATAAAAAGGAACAGTTCTCACTCGTCGTAAATTTTACGTTTTATTTTTTATATTTTTCTATTATATTTTTCTATCATTAACTATTCCATTATTATTCGTTAACGAATGAATGATTTCGTACTAAGGACAAGTCAAATGGAAATTCAATTTCTTTTTTTGTCAATCAAATTGGGACGTGCATTGAAAAGGAAAGATATATTTCAAGGCCGATCAAGTGAACAATAAACAAAGCAAAGGATTAAGTCTCGAAGTCGTCTTGCGAGTACGTTCGGCGAGTGGAAAAAAATGTTGAATCGATGTACGGACGGCGTTAGAGAGGATGACGTGATTAATTGCGAGGAAGGTTATTTGTTCTCGTCGTGCCTTTCTTCTTTCTCTCTTTTTCCTCCCCTTCTTTTCTTTTTGACTCTGAGCCAGATCAGCGAACGAGATCGAGCATTCGCTCGATTTTCCTTGGAGTATCGTCGCGCACGCGTGTCCCGCTTTTTGTTCGACCGAATCCAAGCTTCGAGGGGGATAAGGAAAGAAAGCGAGAGAGAGAGAGAGAGAGAGAGAGAGAGAGAGAGAGAGAGAGAGAGAGACGGAAAGAAAAGGAGGAAGAAGAAGACGAGAAAAAGGAAATGCCGAGGTGTTCAAGCTCTTCGGTCGAGGAGGTGAGAAAGAGAAAGGACGATTTCTTTTCGTTTTACGTTGACAGCTCGGACAAAGTAGCAGGAGTTAACGCGTTCGGTAGTACTGTGTTCGAATGTGTCACGACAGCTGTACTTCTCGTGTTGGACGATCGACTCTATACTCATTTTTTTCACCCTTGCGGCCCGGCTTCCCGCTGTTATGTCCTCGTTGTTCGACTTTCTCGATATACCACCCGCATACCAATGCTCTATCCCTTAGTTTAAACTTCTTCAAAGTCTTTGTTCATTTCTCTTCGAGAATTCTATTACAAAAAAAAAAAAAATAAATAAATAAAATAAAAAAAAAAAATATTACAGAATAAAGAGAATATTTTTAATTCCACGTTCTGAGAAAATAATGATAACGTTTTACTTATTTAAACCAATTCTAGAGTTTCTAAAACTTTCTTATACATACAACCGTATCCTGTTTTTTTTTCTCTTCCTTCATTTTACACGTGTGATGATAATTAACAGTCTCAACGATGAAAGATAAACGATCAGGTATTCAACCAGGATTATTCACCGACAGGATGGATAATAATTACTCCTCGTTTCTCTTGAATCATGTATTTCTTTTTTTTTTTTCTTCCCTCCTTTTCATTTCAATAGATAATTAAGTTCAGACCGAAAGAGATTTTATTATCTCCTGTTATCTATAGTAACAAACTTAAGTTGTTACGATCGTTACGTTAGTAATTAATACGCGAGACACGACGGATTCTAACAACTTGATTCAACGTTCGAGTAATCGATCGATCGATCGATCGATCCAAAATTTACTAGGATTAGATTCACGTAGGAGACGTCCTTGAATCAGTGGAAATATCTACACGATAGAAGACTTTATAGAACGAAAGGGATCGTTAGTTGGACGTCCGTGTAACGCGTGCCTCATCGTACTCTGGTAGATCTCTTTGTCGAGTTGAACGGCATCACGATTAGTGCATCCCCGAACGACGTCTATCAGCTATCCTGTTCCACGGTCTTACGAGTCAGCGCGGACAATTTAGCACATCAATAACATGCCGCGGATAAAGGCAGCCCATACATCGTACCTGACGTATCGTTTGTAATAAAACACAAAGGGGCTCAGCCCGCCAGCGGCATCTGTGCTCCGCGCGCGTTCCGCGTCTATTCGCTAGCCAGCTAGCAAGCTCGTTCGTTCGTTCGTTCGTCCGTCCGTCCGTCCGTCCGTCCGTCCGTCCGTCCATCCATCCGTCCATCTGTCCGTCCGTTCATCCGTTCGTTCGTTCGTTCTTTCGTTCGTTCTTGCCGTTATTAACAGGCCGTATATCGTGAATGTTTTCTACCTACCGTCTCTCATCGAATCATACATCACCCTTGAATGCGCGACGGCCAAAGACCGACTATAATTCATCCATAAGCTACGTCCGATCCCCTCGACACTGGAAATTGCGAAAGACAAAATCGATTGGCTGCAGGAGTGACGTGCTTCTCTTCTTCCCTTTTCTTTTTCTCTCTTTGAACGTTCTCTTCCTTTCTTCCATCTCTTCTCTACATTTTCTTTTTGTTATTTCGTTTCGTTTCGTTTCGTTTTCTTTCTTTTTACTTTTTTTTTTCTTTTTTTTTTTTTACTTTACACCACTTATATTAGTCTTAAAGGTTTCTTTTTTTTTTTTTTGACGTAACGATATACATAGATACGATGTAAATATCTATATTAGATTTTTTAGACGTTCCGCCTGGATGACCGTTGAAACGGGATAGAGTTAAAAATACATCGTTTTTTGTACTTTAATTAATGTATATTTCTTTGGATTATTATTAACATTATCCGTTCAAATATTTTATTTTACTGGTAAAATAATTAGGAAATAGTTGTACTCGAGAAATACAAACGGGACTTAAATGTCTGTAAGTACAATAAATTGTAAAATATTCATTTCGTTTTTATGAAAGACAATTTATATCGATATCGGTGTCAGGGAATAGATCGTTGCAATTTTTTATTATTTGTCAATTTTGCCCGTACAATAAGCCTTCCATAGTTCTTAGGATTTTTGTTTTATGCGTTTGAAAGCAAATAAACTCATTCGTATTTCTCCTGTAGAGAAATAAGCGAGCACAGAACGTTCTTGACAATTTTTCTCTTGAGATTAAAGCAAAAAACTTGTACTAGATGAGAATTCTTGGGAAATTGCTGGTACAAATTCTTGTAATCATCGGTACATTGACCGTACGAAACGAAAGTGGAAATAACAACTTTTATTCATGTGTCCATGGATATATACATGCAT